>JAMZAV010009538.1:0-25626 GCA_024449915.1 Sweltsa coloradensis | reverse complement strand
GTCATTGCTCTGGGCCAAAATTTCTACGCCGGGTCAACGGGGGAACGAAGGTCATAGTCACACTAAAGCCTAAGAGCCAGATTGGAAACCAAGCTACAACGACGACGTGAGAAATGAGGCGCTTCCCCGAAGGTCACTCAGCGCTGCCTGTAATATTGGATTTTATGAAATAAATTTATGGTGTGTTTGATGATAAATTGTTATCCAAATTTAAAAAAAAAAAAAAAAATGATATTTATGAAAGTGATAGCTCAAGATAAGTAGCTTTTATTTTGTTATGCTTACATAAAAAAGCACGCTTCAACCTTTGCAGTCATTATGCTGGGAGGAATATTCGGTACTCTTTCGGTTGGTATGGACAGTTTTTTTTATGTGTACTTACAAAACCTTTAACGTCGCTATAAGGTGTCACAGGCGTTAAGCATAATCTTGGAGATGAAACGGACATGGTGAGGGGATTGGGGAGGGGACGGGTTGGAGGAGGGCCTCAGAAGTTCCGCTCAAAATATTTTTAATTTGTCCCTCCAATAGCGAGCCGTATATTTACGACGAGCAGTGGGATCTGTTTGTACTGCAGAAAGGTTTTGAGGGGAAGCGAGATGCGCTCACACATTGCCCAAGGTCGCACTGAGATCAAATATCACCATTCACGAGCTGGCGTTAAAATGACGTGTCGTCCGTCAAGTATAAAGAAGTGTTTTACATTCACAAATTTTTTGTATTGAGTGTTACGAAACCCATCACATAATGGAGAGGAAAACCCCAAAATAATTCAATTAATGTTTAGTTTTTGTCTATATGCAATGATCATTATTCTAGGGAATGAGGGATTGCAAATAAAAAACCATTACCCCAACATTTGAAATAAGTATAATGTTATTATTATTCTGAATACAGGTAGACCATCAACATAAAAATTATTGTCAGTAAAAGGACGCGACTTGGGTTCTAGTCCAGAACAATTGGTCACAGGATACACACCACTAAACTGCTATAACCTAGACCCGGGGGTAAGATCCCCTGTCAGGACACAAGTTTTATATTATTGCTATCACTGCATTTTTATATGCTAGCATACGATACTACAAAAATAATCATACTACAGTAATAATAATCAGGACGGGTTGTGACGGGATTCAAAAAACCCGAGACCCCCCGAATCAGTCAAGCCCTTGAGCCAACACTTGTCAGTATATTACATACATTGGCGTAACTTGCCCTTATTTTCGGGAGCGAACATTGTTGTATCCTCCAAAGATCGATTGTCAGCACAACTAGTGAAAGGGTATGTAGGTACACTGGTACAGTGATAGTCAGTGGTATCATCCAAAAATAATTTATGGGTATACGCTCCTTCCTGGGTAACGAGCACGTTTGGGAACAATGGGGGGTCTGAGGGGGGGTTGGCCCCCCAGTTGATACGGGTGCGAAGCGCACACCCCCGGCAAAAATTTCGATTCTAAGTGTGATAGGGAGTATTTTGACCAATTTTGTTTTAAAAAAACCTTAAAAAATATATGAAAAAATTGCAAAATAAAAAAAAAGTATCACATTTATATAATATCTAAGAAAAAAATTAATTTCAATAAAAGTTGCGCTCCCCCTCGCCCCCCCTTGACCAAATTCGCCCTCCGTAGTTACCCCAAATGATTATATGTAAGTATGTGTGTAAAGAAAAAACAGTTTAGGTACTTCACAGTCACGCAGCACAAAGCACATCTTATACTGCTTTTTTTACGGTGTTATAACCATATAATTTATTATGTGCATCGTTGCTAGGACGCTCCAAGCCCAAAGTCACCGTTTACACATTCTAAGAACTGATGGACTCGAATCCACATTAGAAGTCTAAATAATCTCCCCTCCCAGCGGAAAATCAAAAACCTGGACCTTCTGCATTGGAAGCAGAGCCTCTAACCACACGACCAACGAGTTCATACTTTTACGAATATTAGAAGCCAATACAGAAAAACTTGTGTTTGAATTCAATTGAAAACAGTGTTTTTAACTACTAATTGGGTTTTAATATGATAGGCTATATAGTCGCGTTGATGATGCTCACCGCTCTCTTTTAGTTTATCGAGAAGATTCTCTAATGTTTATCTTGAGTTTTGAGACTCTAAAATGCAGGGTTTATGATAGAGATAATGTCTCACTCTTACCCAACCACCCAATGGGGAACAGATAGCGGGTGGACCCTATGTGTGAGTGAGTGTGTCACACGCTTTTTTCTCGCTTACGTCCCAGGTGTGCTGTTCACTTTCGCCGACAAAGACCAGACATTGCATGCGATTGTGGGGTGGGGGGGGGGGGGGGGGAAAAGGGGGCGATGTGTTAGTGAAAAGTGAATCAAGGTCAAAGCAAAACATTTTGGTTTCAGAAGTGTTTAGTATTATTTTGAGTTGAAGTTCAACCGCGTTCGGCCAAATCGCTGGCCAATTGAAATTGTCGGATTGTTGATATGCTTACTATCTTCCCTTTTTAAACCAATATTTTCTTCCAGAAATTATTTTGGTACTCAAACAAATGAATGTGTGGCCATGTAAAAACAGACCACCCCACTCAAGACACCAAAATTTGAGCCCAAGCATTCATTAAAAATCAAATTAGGTATCAAGTAAATGTATACTTTTTTTACTGATACATACATGTAACAAATTAATCCTAAGTGATCATTTTACCTCCCCTTCCCCAAATCAGCTAGAGATTCAGTGGCCCTTGCACTAAAAATGTATAATACGGTTTATAATATCGAACTATTGTGTATATCACCTAAAATAAATAATGGGATTGCTCAGTTTTAAGTTGCAACAGATTGTTTTATTTATTTGGAGAAAGGGCGCGTCAACCGTTAGGGATGATTTTAAAACTTTGTTTTGTTTTTGTAGTAGGTATAGTAGTAGTGTTTTTCAGTGGCGTATCCAAGGGGGCGAGGGGGGGTTATGGGTTATGGGTTATGGGTTGAAGCCCCCCCCCAGGGCCCCCCCAAAAAAAAAAAAACGGGGTGTGATCGATTGAAGAAAAATATAAGGAGGGAGCAACCTATGATATTTACATAGGTAATTACAATTACTTACAAAGTCAGACTTCGCACAATAAGAAATTTTATGATTTGCATAGCACTTTAGGTATGTATTGACTCTACAACGTGTTTAGAGGCGTTGAAAATGTCAAATACGAGAAAAAATTCGAAAAGGCCTCCGGCGGCTGGGGCTTCGCACCAGACCCCCCTCCCTGTTTGGCATATTGACAACCCCCCCCCCCCCCCCCCCCTTGGAATTCCTGGATACACCACTAGTGTTATTTATTCATTAGCACTAGTTGCTATTTTATAGTCAATACAAAATATGGTAGGCCTACATCAAGATACTATGGGTGAAATGCAAGCTGACAAATATTAATCTAACAAGCTACAATAATTAATGTTTCCCAAAACCCAACCACGCACAAAAAGTCACGACATTTTTAATTTCTTGTGAAAATTTTCGTATTTAATTTTAAAAGGTGTAATATTTTTTTAGTATTCGAAAAACAAATGTTTATTTTCCACAATTTTCCTTAGTAGGTATCATGTTTTTATAAAGTATAAATAAGTTAATTTTTTGTTAATGATTTTCCTGATTTTATACAGATATGACAATTGTTGACTAAGTAAGTTCCAGCTGAACTGCGGGAAGACAGCATTACGCAGATATAATATATTATTATTATATAAAAAAACCTGTTTTAACCGATTTGTTTCCAATTTTTACATTGTCTGTCTGTTTGTTCCAGATGGTTATATCTCTTTATTGTCTACTTCTTTACTGCACACTAATGATTCTCGTTTTATAGTCAGAAGATTTCATCGTAGTTACTAGTAACCGTTTAAAAACTTTGCTTCGGAAATTATATGAACCTTTTCCGCCATCAGGTAACTCAGGTCATTCAACACCCAAAAATAAATAATCAAAAACATGTCAAAGCAAAAATAATAGCTAGGTAGAGCAAGTTTAAAAGACAAAATTATCATTTTAAGTTGATAAAGTAATCTTTAAAAAATTTTTTTAATGGGCGATGACGTGGCAATCTACAGAATGTGTCGTCGATCCGCTATTTATGTCATCCGTATGTTGGTTAGGTACTTTCATGGCACAAAAACAATATTCACAAATAACAATGATGCGTGATTGGATAAACACGTAAAAAAAAGTAAAGACTTGTCACGCATACGTTGTCGGAGCCCAGTTTTCACACGATGCATGGCCTTGAGAATAATATCTTACTATTGCAAGAGAAATGCTTGCTGCTGGAGGGGGTTGGGGACAGCTGTGGACTAATTTTTTTGCGTTACCACGTCGTTTTTGAAAGGCACAAACAAAAACCCAGATTGATATCATTCATGTGTAATGAGGATATGCCCATGCGAATACAGTTTGTACAATGAAACGGCTTTAGATTTTCTCACGTGAATATACCTTTAACGTTTTTGATTTTTTGGTGTAGTGCTCACAATGTTCACCATTTGTATTTGATTATATCGACACTTAACTATCACACCCCAATAATAAATATAACTACCAAATAGACCGAATTCATGACGCCGTCTCCAATGCTCATTTGGTAAGAGCATCCGCCCCGATCGCCCGGACAGCGAGAGACCGGCCGGGGTTCTATTCCCAGGGAGACAATTTTAATGCAATATATTTTAAAATATTTCGTATTGACAGTCGTGTAAATTAAACACAGAACGACTCCCAAAATGGAACACTATTTTACTTTCCATTTTTAAATGGCCTTGCGCAATTGAGTCCGAGTACTTTGTGACGTGGATACTCCAGCTCGCGCAAAAAGAAAACGGGGCGGATAGAAACCGAATGATCCGGGTTCGACTCCAAAACGAGTAATTTTTTAAATTTAATTCTTTTTCTGTTATAATTTGACACGTATCATATTACTAGGCTAACAAAGATTGCGTTCCGTACATGCTATAAAGTAAATAGTTTTCACATCATGTGCGAGGCGTAATCCTAATATGAAATGATGACCGTTGCAGATCATACTATAATTTAGCATTTTCTATCGAATTTATATCGTATGCACGATTATGATTATGCTGTGTACGTTTTATTGGGCTCAGCGTGAAAAATAAATGGTTGATTCAAGCTTAACAGCTTACACAAATAACATAATGTCTTACTGTTGCCCCTGTTTTATAGCAAACAGTAAACATGTTTTATGCATGAGTGGTGTTCTGCATTAGCTGAACGTTTTTTCTCCCGTGGCCAATGAAATTGTTATTTCGAACATAAATAAACCATCCTGTCACTCAAAAGTCGTATCGCCAGAGTGCGCCCACTTGCTGGGCTGAAAAGGCCTAAATAGCGGCAAAACATGCATTCGTAGTTTAGTAGTTTAGCGGTAACTACTCACACGATTTTGGTAATTTTTTTTTATTTTGAAGATAAATGTTGAAATAAGAACTTTTGTGATGTACATTTTCCATAAAAAGTTTTGTAATTTTTTTATAAGCTCTAAAGTGAAGGGAAATTTTCAAAATATTGTCCAAGTTCGCAATTTTTATAAGCCCATTTTATATACAATTTCGAAAATCGACATCACACAAGTCCTAGTAAATTTTATCGTGAAAAGAGTAAAAAAAAATTATGCCCGATATGACAATTGTGGGCCCAGTTTTAAACTGAAATGGGGGACACTGCATCGCGCCGATATTATAGCTACTCCTGTGCAGCCTTAACGTCGCTATTTTAAATCCAAAGTACCTACTGATCAAAAACTGTCCATACCAACCGAAAGAGTTCCGAATATTCTGTAAACATGTAACGAACACCTCGAATATACCGAAGTACGACGACAACGTGAGACACTGGGGCGCGTCAACTGTTAGGTCATAATGCACCACTCTATTTCTACGAATATGATGAGGACAGTCCGTGCTGGACAGAACCAGCCACAGGGGTAGGGATGGGGGGAGTAAACCCATCTCAACAGTGGACCAAATAATAAACGTTTCATTGAATGGCGACAAGAGAAAATCCCAAATGCTACAACCCCAATAGTTTCGACGAGTTAAAATGTGAACCAAGTGAAGAATCTAACCTCTATTCGCTCCTTCCTTGCTGTATGTTATCTCAATGTACACTGTGCTTGTAATAATTCCAAATAGCCAGTATTGAACACAATATTTATCTATATCTACGTTCCCAGAACCATACGCGTCTATCTTGGCCGATAAAAATTGATAACAAAATGATAGTGCGACAATGTTTCGTCATCGCCCTTGTTGACGGGGGGCTTATTTGGATTTAAGGACGCGTCAACCGTTTGTCAAAATGCACCACTCTAACCCAGGGGGGGGGGCATGCTGGTCAGAACCACCCAGGGGTAAAGTGAGGAAAGGGGGTTCTCACGTCGCAGTCATCATCGTCTTCGTCATCCTTCGTGTTGTCATTGTCGTCATCGTCGTCGAAGGGTCGTAAAAGGGAAGGGGGTAAGGCCCGACGACGATTGCCAGAGCCGCCTCTATTTTCGTTGAGTAAAATTCTACCCTTCATTCTAGCTGATGTTTGCGAGGTGGATTTTTCTCTCTTGAATTGCCTTTTACGATGAGCAGAGCTCTGGCAAATTCTCCCCCAGGCTAAGCAAGCAATGCTGAAATACGATGACGCGTCAATCGTTCGGTCATAATGCACCACTCTACCTAGGGGATATGGGGAGGACAGTCCGTGCTGGACAGAACCGCCACAGTCGGGTAGGGATGTGGGAAGTTAACCTATCTTAACAGGGACCAAATAAAAAACGAACACTGAATGCCGACAAGAGAAAATGCCAATGCTACAAAGCCTCAATGTACAATGTACTTGTAATAATAGCAATAAATATTACGAATCTGGCTAAATCTACGTTCACAGCACGAAACGCGTCTATCTTGGCCGAGAAAAGTTAAAAACAAATGAAAGTGCGACAATGTTTCGTCCACCGCCTTGTTGACGGAGAGTTTCAAGATTCTTCGCCTGTTGACTTGGGCAAGGTCTACTAGATCCCCGCCTCTCTCCGCCGATCTAGTAGACCTTGGACCTGGGTGACCTAATCACGCTGAAAGGAAGTTTCACGTCGCAGTCGTCATCGTCTTTGTCATCTTTATCGTAAAACGTTCGTTGTGTCATTGTCATATTCGTCGGGGAGGTCGTCAAAAGAAAGGAAAGATGTCCCCGACGACGATTGCCAGATTTCGCCTCTAGTTTCGGGGAGTAATGTCCTTTCTTACTAGCTGATGTTTGCGAATATTCATTTCTCTCCGCGCCTTTTACGATAAGCAAAATTCCACCCGGGCCCGACGGGGCTCTAGCGGCTAGCCTATAGGGGATGTGAGGGGACACCACCGTGTGGTCAGAACCAGCCACGGGTAGGGGAGGTGGGGGGAGAGAGGTCCTCACGTCGCTGTCGTCATCTCGTATAGTTGTCTTTTAGTTGCTTTTAGTTGTCTTCTCTCATTCTAGAAGGTGAAACCACTACAAAGTCACGAGTTGCACTTCCAATGTTAGATTTCTTGTATCGAGATGCACACGCCAACTAAGATGGTTGTAGACACCTCGGTTGCTGGCAGAGCGGTGCTGGATATCTTCTCCCGGGTTTAGGCTGGTTCACAGAGCCACGTCCAATGATTCTCGTGCGACGAGACTTATAATGTACAAGAACACGAGCTCTGTAAATTCCCTGATTTGAATACAAAGTTATTTATTAAAATATATCTGACACGTTCAAATGCTGTAGCTCTTAAACTCAAGCCAAAAGTGAAGCTCCTAACAGAAACAAATGCAACACTGGCATCGGCTTGTTGGACTCACCGCCTTCGTACGCAACGTAAAACACTATCCTCGTAAGTCAGGGCCCACTTAAATGGTTTGTTTATAGAGAATATCCCGAATCTGTTAACAATTTAATTTTATAAAATAACATTATTTATAGGCCCTACAAACTTACAAAATACAAATAAACAAATTAACTAAATAAAAAATTTTACAAATCGTACAATTTGTATAAATATCATTTTTTAAAATTTACGTATTAAAAATTGAACAAAATATCAAAGATATACAAAAATTTCAGAAAGTTAATTACAAAAAAAGTTTATTTATTTATTGGTAAAATTTACCCCGAACCCTTAATTCATAATGCACCACTCTAGCCTAGGGGATATGTGGTGGAGGGTCTCATGCTGGTCAGTACCAGCCACAGGTAGGGCGAGGACGGAGGGGGTTCTCACGTCGCGGTCGTCATTCCCTTTTGGTCGTCGTTTGTTGTTCATTGTCGTCGTCGGGAGGGTGTACCCACGACGAATTCCAGGGCTCGCCTCTAATTTCAGGGAATCATATGCCACCCTTCTTACCATCTTATTTTTGCGAGATAGTTGAAGTATACTAGGCCTCTTCGCGAACGCTTTTTCCAGTCGCGTTTTGGATGAGCTTTTTTCTAAAAAATATTTCTGTCCAATGATAACGTTTTTTGGCGGGATCTCATTTCTTTTTTTATAGTTACTGATATAACCTGTTTATTATACGTCCGTAAAAAGGGTTATATTAAAAAACTTTATTTCTATGAACTTTGACCAACTTTTTCAACTTTTCTTTCAAAAGCACTACATCACTATAATCATTTTGTCACTGTTAAATTTTAACATTGTAGACCAGCCCGATTGGTAAAAATCGGTCATTAAAGGACGACGACGAAGTGGAAACAAGGGCGGTTCAACCGGTTTGGTCATATTTCGTCGCCTGTGATATTGAAAGTTTAAAGTTGAGTTAATGGTGTGTGTCATGCCTTGCATTCCAGTCGCAGTGGTTTGAGAAGTCACATAGATCATTTGTATTGTGATAATATATGAAGGTTGTGTAGCTCAATATTGAGGTTGTCAAGGGATATTATATTAGTTTTTGCTTATGTTTTAAGGTCTGAAAGTCAAGATCCAAATAAAAATATCAGCTTAAAGTATATTATTTCTTATTTTAAATTTTTAAGTTTTAAGTAGCATTTGAACGTATTTCTTTATACCCTGTCGGTGAGCCGACATTGTCCCCAACTGAAAATCAGTTATATAACTGAGTGGGTAGACTCATAATACAATTTATTATTATTTATTTTATTTATTATATTTTATTAATAAACCTCCGGGCCGGATCATTAAGTCTTAGGAAGTATTTCACTTCAATTTTTTCCAAGGTAGGCCTATGTGGTATTAAGTGTAGCTCGTGGGGTTCCAGGAAAAAAAGTTCCCAGGAATGATGATTGGACTTAAGCTGAAAAATTTATGTCACAAGTAGATGAACGAGAAAATAAAAAAAGATCTAGTGGATCAATTGCAAGTTTCTTTTTTTTTTTTTTTTTTTGTTTATTTTGGGTTAAGGAGCGTCAACCGTTAGGTCATAATGCACCCACTCTAGCCTGGGGGGGGGGGGGAGGAGGGCCCATGCTGGTCAGAACCAGCCAGGGGTAAGGGGAGTTAAGGGGGATTCTCACGTCGCGGTCGTCATCGTCTTTGTCTTCGTTCGTTGTGTCATTGTCATCGTCGCCGGGGGGTCGTCAGGGGAAGGGAGCAAGGTCCCCGACGACAATGCCCGAGCTCGCCTCTAGTTTGGGGAGTAAGATACTCCGCTCTTACTAGCTGATGTTTGCGAGGTGGGCTTTTCCCCTTGAATCGCCTTTACGATTAGCAGAGCCATGCTCTGGGCCTATTCTACCCCGGGCCCAGGGGGGAATTGCAAGTTTCAATAATTCCAGTTCCAGTTCTAGTACTAGTGCAATTCGTTGTCGTAAGCTTTAAGTAGAGCAAGAAGTCAAACAAGAAATAGCTTCGTATCCAAAGAGATGTGATTAAAGCTGCACGAGCACGACATCAGTACGAGGAAGATCCTGCTCAGAAGAAACTGGAGATAAATATGCTCAAAAAAAAATTGACATTGAACATGCTCAAAAAAAATTGGGCATTGAACTTGCCCGTATGCGACGAGAAACTGTGAAGAAGCAAACATTGCTGCATTGAAACGCGACTTGAATAAGGGCGCTTCCCAGACAAAATTAGCTGAGATAGGTGAAGAGTTCGATCTAGAAGTTGATGAGAACGAGTCACAAAGGATGTCCAGTGTTGCTGATTGGGTAACAAATGCTGATACTGGTAAGTTTAACAGTTGTTCAAATCCAGTGGAGTTATCTGGAATCAATGTGGGTCCAGGTCTAGCTTCTCCAACCACACCAATAGATGAGACACTAGCAATGGTCAGACAATCCGATTGAGCTGGTGCATTTAACAATATTTCTACTAAAAAAGGTGTGAAATGGGTCATTTCGTCGCGTCGCGTGTTAACACTTACTAGTGTGTGTAAACACGCGACGCGGCGAGATGACCCGTTTCACACCTTTTTTTAATATATTCAGGCCACGAAAGTCTTAAATGTTTTTTAATATTGTTACTATTCTCAAACATGTAGGGCTAGGTGCTAGCAACCAACAAAGTGACAGTAGGCAATATTTAGTGAGGCAAACAGTCGGTAGAGATTTAGCAATGTTCAGTGGAGATCCTGAAGAGTGGTCGATATTTAGTGCTAGCTATAAACAGTCTACAAAATGTTGGCAATTCTCTGATGTAGAAAATATTATCAGACTTCAAAGAGCCTTGACAGGAAACGCCAAGAGAGAAGTTCAAGCCATGATGGTTTCACCTAAGAATGTTGACAAAATAATGGCTACATTGTAGAGAAGAATTGGTAGGCCAGATCTGTTTATTTCAGCATCGATTGAGAAGGTGCGAAATGCTCCTCCACCCAGAAACAGCAAAAGGGAAAATTTGTTTGTCTTTCCCAGCTTTTTTAATTGTTCAGGGCTACAGTGGAGAAAGGTATTTTTATGGTTTTCCTATTTTTGGAAAGGGATATGTTACTGCCAAGGGAGAAAGTATGGGATGTTTAAAACGAAAAGGGATCAGGAAACCTAGTAGAGGAAAAAGAGTATGTGCGGAAGTGTAAAAATTTTGTGTCAAACGACAACTAGAGACTGGGCCTTAAACTGGTTGGGTCATATTGCGCCCGCCTGTGAATGAAAGTCAATGAGAAGAGTTTATGCAGGTATTTTTTGTTTAAATTTGTTTCAAAATGTATAAAAAACAAAATAATTAATGATGATTGAAAATGACTGTTTTACAAGAGAAAAAAAAAGTAAGTTAAAAGGTTTATTTGGAAACACTCAGAGACAAGAAGACAAGTTTTGATTGAATATTTTAAGTGTGGCTTGTTTAGTCTAAAATCCCCATGGAGACCCCAGGGCCGGGATTATTTCTGCCCTTATGAGTGAGATGGCGCATTTAAAACCAAAAATGATGAAAAAAAAATAGAAAAATAAAAGTTATGTGTTGAATGAAAAAAAAAAAAAGAAAGAAAGGGGAATAAAGGGTGAATTAAATTTTGTTTAAAAGATTATATGGTGAAAATTAGAAAGTTTTGTCGACGTTATTTTTTGGATAGAAGATTTATATTTATAATAAAATAATAAATAAATAATAAAAATTTTCCAATGGGGCCAGTAAGGTCACAAACATTCTTGTGCATTTTGTCTTCTCCCACAGATGTGGGAGTAATGAACTAACGCCATACGAAGTTCCCGGAGGAGAAACGCTCTGTTGTATGGCTCATCTTTTTTCAGATGAAAAATTTTTGGTTTTTTGAGCTTCGTCAACGTTTTGTGTGCTAGAAATTCGCATCATTGTGCATTGCTGCTTACCGATGAAAAATGTGAACCCAGTACTGAAGCCACTCTGTGGAGTAGAACAAATTGCCCCCATTTTGATGCGGTAGCCGAAATATTTTTATTAAAAAAAAATGTTTTAAAAACCACCCAAATTTTTCTGCAAAAAAGTTGAGAAATTGGGCGCTCCCCCGGTTTTTAGGTCATATTGCACCGTCGTGATATTAAAATTTTGTTGAATTTGAAATTTTTTTGGGACATAACTGTTTTTTAAAATAAATATGTTATTGTAACTTTTTTGACACAAAGTCTAGTGCCTTCTCAAATAAGGTTGAACAAAGGAATGTTTTAAGAAAAAAAATAAAAAATAAAATAATAAAAACGACCACAAACATTTATGCTAAAATTTATGTTTAAATAAAAATAAAAATAAATCATGCAGATATAAATTTTGTCAAATAATAGGTGAGGAGAAAACATGAAAAACCAAATGTCAAACATTCAGTTTTAAGACAGCGATGTACTAGGGCTTACCCTTTGGAAAACATATTCCCTATTTGGTGAACAAAAAGCTATAGGGCACCATGAAATTAGATTTAGGCAAATGCCAGAAAAAAGCTTCATTGAATTCCCTTTTTTCCCCATGCTCAGGTAAAGCGGTCAGAACCCTCCCCTTTTTAAGGGAAGGAAAGGGGGGTTTTTTCACGCCACGTCGCATGACTTTGTCATTTTCTTTTTGATTCCTATCGTCGGGGAGGTCGTCGAGGGAAAGGGGGAAAACCCCCCACGACGATTGCCAGAGCCTTCTAGTTTCGAGGAGAATATACTCAGCTCTTACCAGCTGTGTTTGAGAGGTGGGCTTTTGCTCTTTAACGCCCTTTTACGATTAGCAGGCATGCATTGGGCAAATTTTACCCCGGGGCCCCGAGGGGGTGTGGTTCTATGCTCGACAGGGCTACTCGAAGTAGGCAACCAAAACGTCCTGGGGAACTACTATTTTTCTTTTAAATAATTTAATTCAATACAATTTAGTAAATCGAGAACAAAGGATACAAAACAAATATTCAATTACCGTAAATGGTCAGGCCACATAAGAACAAATAACTTTTGGTTGTTTTACTTTAATCCAGCAAGTTAATACGACGGAGATAATCGGGCGCTTCAAAAAGTGAAGGAATATTTAAATTCTTAATATAAAAAACCTGTTACTATTTAATTTATGTTTTATATTTGTAAGGTAAAATACCAATTATTTAAAAACTTTTCGTGGCAAAGTTGCCTAGGGTATCAAAGGTTTATAAGAGTGAGCACAATTTTAAACGGATGTAGTGGGTTGTTTTGGGGGACTTTAAACTTTTCCTTTAGCATTAACGACTGAGGAAAAAACCCCGGAAAAAACAAACATCAGGAGGCCGGGCTCGGCGGTTTTTAAAAAAACCGGGACCCCCCGAATGAGATCGCGCACCTTTTCCTCGACCAACAATTTTGATTTTAGAAAAGATTTGATTTTTTTTTTTTTTGTTTATTTGGATTAAGGACGCGTCAACCGTTAGGTCTAAAGCACCCACTCTAGCCTAAGGGGGGGGTGGGGGGAGAGGAGGGGCCCATGTGGTCAGAAAACCCGCCACGGGTAAGGGGAGGAAGGGGGTTTCCACGCGTGGTCGTCATCGTATTTTTCATCGTTCGTTTTTTAAAGACATGAGACCGCGATTTTGTAAGTTAAGGGGCGCAACCGTTAGTTTAAAAGCTCCATTCTACCAGGGGGTTTGGGTAGGACAGTCCCATGTGGTCAGAACCCGCCACGGGTAGGGGGGGCATGGGTGTTTTTAAATCGTGGTTTTTCGTCCTTTGTCATCGTTCATTGTGCCTTGGTCGTCGCGTCGGTGCCAATTTTCCCCCCGGGCCCCGACGGGGAGGAAGTTAGGTTATTTTGAATGGAGTGTCCGATGGCTGTTTTATAAGGACTTGATATACAAGCATCCACCTTAACGACTGGAGAAAACCACGGGAAAAAACTCGGTCAAGAATGGTATGGTACTTAACATGGTACTATGATACTAAACAACAAACGAGCGTGAGAAACTTGGGCGCTTCAACCGGTTATTTCAAATTGTGCCGCCTATGATGTGTAAGCAATTATTTAATCGTGTCTGTCACATAATATTATTAAATTTGAATTTTGTTTGAAAGTTATTATTTAAATATGGATTTTGGATAAAGAGCTCGTCGAACGTTATTTGATAATGCGTCACTCTAGCCTAGGGGGGGGGGGAGGAGTGGCCCATGCTGGTCAGAACCAGCCACGGGTAAGGGGAGGAAACTGGTTTCTCACGTCGCGGTCCGTCATCGTCTTTGTCATCGTTCGTTGTGTCATTGTCATCGTCGCTGGGGGTCGTCAAGGGAAGGGGCAAGGTCCCTGCCTCACATTGACTTGGTCACCATCTTTGTCATGGTTCGTTCTGTCATGGAAGTCGACAATGCGGGGGGTCGTTAATGGGATGTGTGTAGTCCCCGACGACTACTGCCACACCAGCAGAAAAGAAAAAGAACGGCAAGAGAAATTAGGGTGCTTCAACCGGTAGGTTAAATTACACCGCCTGTGATAGTTAGATAATAAAATAAGTGTATGGTGTGTTTGATGACTATTAATTGTTTTCTTATGATGTAGATGATAGTAAAAGCAAATGAAAAAATATTAGCTTGATTAAAAAATAAACATGTGTTTGATGTGAATTAAATTTCTGGTGGGGAAATGGCTAAGATTCCCCGATGCTATCGTCGTCGTCTTTGCTTTTGTTCGTGTCGTCGTTGCCGTTTACGTCGTCATCGTGAGAATAGGGGAAAGTGTCTTAGTTGACGACTGACAGAGCTCGCCCCTCAGCTTTGGCTTGGGTTTATTTAGTTTTAGGGGGCGTCAACATGAACTCATTTATTTGTCCCGTCAATGTTAAATGAATTTTCATTGGATCTTTTGTCGTTTCTTTGCATCGTCGGTCGTGTTAAGTTGATTTAATAGACTTTTCGTAACAATAATAGAGCCAAGCTAGACCCATTCAGGAGACGCATGCATCTATCCGGAGCATCAGGTTCCCGACCCTTGCTATAGGGGATATGGGGAGGTGAGTCCCATGCAGGTCAGAACCAGCTAGGGGTAGCCCCCGGGTGGTTCTCACGTCATTGTCGTCATTGTCTTTGTCATCGTTCGTGTTGTAATGGTCGCCGTCATTCTAGATGATATTGGCGAGATGGACTTTTCCTCTTTTCTCGCCTTTATCGATTAGCAGAGCAATTCTCAAGACCAGAGTCTATCCAGGGCCAAGACGGGGTCAAAACCAGCCACAAATAAGGGGTCAGAACCAGCCACAGGTAGGTAGCGGAAAGGGGAGGATTCCCACGTCGTGGTCATCATCGTCTTTGGTATCATGCGTGTTGTCAATGTCGTCGTCGTCGTCGTCGTCGTGGAGGTCATCAAGGAGAGGGGTTAGTCCTCCACTACGACTGCCTCATCCCCTAGACTCTTGTTTCAGGTAGTTTTATTGTCCTACTCCCCTAGCCTACTTAGTAGCTGATGTTTGCGAGATGGACTTTTTCTCTTACATCGCATTTTTCCATTAGCAGAGCCATGCATGCAGATCGGTGCTCAAAATCAGACTCAGCCATTGAGGAAGGGTTTGAGTATTTAGATTTGGTTTTAATTTACTTGGATGTTGGGCGCGGCAACCGTTACGTCATAATGCACAATATGGTTATGGGGCATTGGGGAGTAAAATCCAATGCAGCAGTTCAGTTAAAAGTTTTTAATGGCGCGTCAACCGTTAAGTCATAAAACGTTATGTAGCGTAGTGTAGAGTATTAAGGTGGAAAGTCCCATGCTGGTCAGAACCAGCCACGTGTAGGGGGAGGGTATGGTGTGCTCAAACCACGACGAAGTCACGATGTGCACTTCCCAATCTGAGTCTCAATCTCCCCCACTAAGATGGTTGTAGACACCTCGGTTGCTGGGCAGAGCGATGCTGGATATCTTCTCCCGGGTCCTAGGCTGGTTCACAGAGCCACGTCCAATGATTCTCTGTGCGACGAGACGTAATATGTAAGAACACGAGCTCTGTAGATTCCCTGATTTGAATTCAGACATTTATTAAAAATATCTGTTCCGTTCAAATGCCATAGCACTTAACAACACCCAAGCCTGAAGTGAAGCTTCATACAGAAACAAAAGCAACACTGGCATCGGCTTGTTGGACTCACCACCTTCGTTCACAACGTAAACACACGATTCTAGAAAGTCACGGCCACGTGGATCGCTTGATTCTATTAAATTTTGGGCCTATTTTTATTTGGTTTTTAGAGTTTATTTGTATGCAGCGCGCATCTATTGGTCGTAATGAGCACTCTTGCCTAGGAGGTATGGGGATTAAGACCCCTTGCTGATGGGAACCAGCTAAGGCTAGGGCGAGTAAAAGGGAGTTATCACGTCGTGGATGTCGTCGTCGTCAGTGAGGTCGTCATGGGAACGAAAAGAGGTACTTAACGACGACCGCCATAGCTTGCCTCTAGTTTCGGTAAGTCATATACTCCCCTATATAGATGATGTTTACGAGATGTTCTTTGTCTCTTTCCTTGACTTCTACGATTAGCAGAGACATGCTCAGGACAAATTCTACCCGCGCCTTTGACGGGGGCAGGAAGGGTGAGGGAATAAACATCATATTGGAGTGTGTTAGTAGAATTTCCTTACTTTATGTGGAAGGGGTATTCAAATGCTAAGGTCAATACACTCAGGCTATTCTGTTATGAACTTACATACGCACAGTGAAATTTTTTGGTCTTACCTTGAACCTAAAAAAACTGCATGAAAAAATTAGCTGTGCCCCCACGGCAAAAATCTTCTATAAGAAAGAATATTTTTACGGCCTTTATACTTCTTGACATTGTGATATTTTGTTCCCAGAACATATTGGACATTATTGACGTACCCTCGTAAACAATTTCTGTAAACATCTATATTTTGTGTCTTTAGTTTGGTTAATTGGTTCGGTCAAAATTTGTTGGTTACCAAAATAAGGTGTGATTTCGGGATGATTTAAAAAAATGTTTGAGTATATAATATTTGTGTAAAGTTTCAAGACACAATGTAAAAAGGGTATTTATGATTGGTACTGTATTGCAGCGGAACCTAGATGTCTAATCTTTCCTTGATAGTGTTAAAAACTATTTTCCCTTATATAGGATGGAAGGTTTTAAATGATGACAAGGTGTAAATCCATAAGGAATTTAATAAAACACATAAACTGGTTTCACATAATGACATGAGAAACTAGCGGCCTTCAACCGGTTAGGTCATATTGCGCCACCTGTGATATTAAAAGTTAATGAAATGAGTTTATAGTGCGTGTGATGATTATATTGTTTTCCATGATTACTAAATAATATAGTTTATTTGTATAAAGAGCGCGTCAACCGTTAGGTCATAATGCGCCACTCTAGCCTTAGGTGGGTGGGGAGGAAAGTCACATACTGGTCAGTATCACTGAAACACACACGGATAGAGGAACGAACGGGCGATTCTCACATCGCGGCAGTTATCGTCTTTGTCATCGTTCGTGTTATCATAGTCGTCGTCTTCGGGGAGGTCGTCGAGGACTAGGGGTAAAAGGGGCGTTCTACGCCAGTGGGGGATCACTATTTAACATGGGCTCTTATGGATATATCCCCACCGACCCACACCGCGAATCACATCGCACCACTTAACGTAGTATAACTTTTTTTACCACATTGTAGGGCGTAAGTTACATCACTTTTCTTAATTAAGGACTCTCCAAATCCTCATTCATCCACTATTTCAAATTAACATATGAAAGACTTAAAAATTAAATAAAATAAAAATATTTATAAGAATATACGAAACGCATGTCATGTCCGACCTCGTAAAGTACCTCTCCCTAAACCCTCCTACACCTTCAACCCCCTCATTCATCCCCTAGTTCAAAATTTATATTATAAAGACTTTTAAACTAATATCCAATCAATCAATCAATCAAATTTAAATATGTGTAGTGATTACTCTTGGTCAAAGGACCTAGCCTACACCCCTCCAACCCACTCCCCAACCACCACCACCCCTTCAATCCTATATAATGTAAATATTTCTCCACAAATAAAATAAATATGAAGAGCGCCTAGATGAGACCCACGTCTAACTGCACGGCATAACCTCTACCTAAACACCGTCCCATTTCTTCCATACAACCGTCCTCATTTCAGTTTGACATTTTATAAATAAATACTTTACAGTAAGCAGCGTAAGAATAGCTAGGACCTAGCTCACATCGCCTGTACACTCCCAAACTGGTCAGCTAAAAATTTTAATTAGCATAAGCATTTAAAATAAAATATTACATAGTATGTTTGTACAATCTAATCCACATAATCTTTAGATATCTCGACCCCTAATAAATAAATAGCGTATAATAGTCTTAAAGTCAAGTATGTGATTCCATTTGTCTATAGCCACAATCTCGCAGATGCAGCATCAGCATTTAATTTTTACGTAATCATAACATGATCGACTAGGTCGTTTCCGCTTAATATTGCAAGTTTGCAGATTTACAATGAGCATACCTGTTGATTGTTTTGTCAAAAGTATGAATTGCATAGATTTGTAAGTGAATTTACTTACATTTTCTACGAGGTATCACACTACATCACTATTTTGAATCATTACTTTGCACACATAAAAATTTAACTATAGTTACAATTTCACCAAAAACCGAATTAAGTAATATCAAACGAAAAGTTAAAACAAACAATTTTTTTTATATAAATAAAAATACAAACAAACAACAATCGATATTTAAGACCGAATAGTATAGGTTCACGTTAATAATTGCAATTTGTTATATTTTATAATAATATTATATCATTTATACTTTAAAACAAAAGTAATATATTTCCACCATATAGTGATATAGATTTTTAAATTGACGTCAGAATATAATTATTATGAATAGTACGTTAACAGGGTGTGTGCCTTACACCTCAATACCACCAAACATATTCATATATTCAAACTATGTTCAACAAATTATTTGCAATAAGCTAAAGTCAATGGTTATCTTATAATCACGTCAGCATATTTTAATTATCACGTGATCATCACATGATAGCACTTACACGTTTTCTGTTATTGTTGCAAGTTTTATCGCGAGCGCATTGCACCTATTATTTGTAGACATTGTGATTTTCTGCGGTTCATTGACAGCACATCGAGGTTCATGATCATCTAGTAAATGCGATGTAGCGATGTAAGCAATATTGACAGTGAAATTTTTCAGCATGATACTTGCTCAGCGATCCCATCAATCTATTGTAATTCTCAATGAGACAATAATGTGTTTTTTCTCCTTGCTTTTTATGTTCAACAAGTCAACATGTTTATCACAACACTGTTTTGTAATACGCAGTTGGAAAACATTACCTTCATAACCATATACATTTACTGAAATGTTATTTTGTTTTTCAAATTTATCTATTTTGATTACAAGGATAATCTATCCCACACATGTTAAGTTCGTCTTCCCACTCAATATACTTTTGTGCGCGATGTGGATGATTAAGCCAACTTACAGGGTGAAGTGCAGCTAGAACACAACATAGGAAGCAGCGACGACGACGTGAGAAACTAGGGCGCTTCAACCGGTTAGGTCAAATATTGCGCCGCCTGTGAATGAAAATAAATGAGAAGAGTTAATGCAGGTATGTTTGATGATTAGATTCTTTTCTAAGTGTATAAATTATAAAATAAATTCATGATAATGAAAGTTATTGCAAAATAACAGTTATGTTTGTGAATGAAAATAAAGAAAATAAAGAAATGAGTATAGACCTTCACGGATGGCGAATAACTCTGCAGTGAAAACTGAACACACGTCGCTTAGCCTGAAACGTTCAGTTAAGGTGGAGCAATAAAAGGCGCTTCCAACCTTGTTGTCAATTTTGGAGCCATCTGTGAATACCAAACTAAACCTTTGAAGTTCATGGCGAATCTTTCTAAAGTTAGTTTGGATACAATATTGCAAGTAGAGTTTTTTTTATCAAATCGACGAATGGCGAATATAATAATCTTCTCTGGTGTTAACCAGGGCGGGTTTTTGCTAAAACATAATTAAAAACTTTTGCCATATTAAATCCTTTTAGATTCAACAATATTATACCTTTTTTGTAGTTTATTTGTATTAAAGACGCTTTAACCGGTAGGTCATAGTGCACCACTCTAGTCTAGGGGTATGGGGAGGAGGAGCCCGTGCTGGTCAAAATCAGCCACGGGTAATAGAAGGAAGGGGGGTTTCTCAAGTCGCGATCGTCATCGTCTTTGTCATCGTTCGTGGTGTCATTGTCATCGTCGAAGGGAGGTCGTCAAGGGAAAGGGAAGGTCAATGTCCTCGATGACGACTGCCAGAGCTTGCTTCTTGATTAAGTTAGTATTTCCTTAATTACTAGCTGATGTTTGTAAGATGGGGTTCTTCTCTTTCCTCGAATTTTCCGACTATCAGAGCCATGCTCTTGGGCTGGGCCAAAACTTTACAGAGCCCAGGCTGGGGCGCCAAAAAGGAGAAGTAATTCGCCAACCTACCTTAACGCGTTTATGTTGCAATAAATTAATGAAAATGGGTCGCTGAGACTGGGGGGGGGGCGACTTGAGTCGCTCAGCTTTCAGGTTCTTCCGGGGAAACAGTTAACAACCTCATTATCATAATTTACAATTACGTAAATTAATGGTTCATTTTATGAGATCCAATTTTCTTAATTTGAGATTAGTTCATCAGTTTTAAATATCAAAATCGTGAATTTTCCATAATTTATTTAATTTTAGTGAACTTCAGGAATTTACTCCAAGTGCTGTGATTTTTAAACTACGACAACGACGTGAGAAACAAGGGCGCTTCAACTGTTAGGTCATATTGCGCCGCCTGTGAATGAAAGTAAATGAAATGAGTTAATGCAGGTATGTTTATTTTTTTATTATTATTTATTTATTTATTATTTAACGTCTATCCTATTCAGTTATAAAAACTGATTTACAAAGGAGGACAACTAAATAAATCTAATTACATAGATGCAGACACAACAATGAACTACATTTAAGTAAATATTTGAAATAGTAATATTACAACAATGCATTAAATACTCAACAAATTTGATAACAAATTATAAGGATATTAAATGCAGTTTATGAATGAATCGAATATATAAAAAGAGTGGGGAATGAAAAGAAAAGAAAGATAAGATTGTTTTCTAAGTGTATAAATAACGAAATAAATTGATGATGATGAACTAAAATTTGTATACCGCATATCCTCAAGTAACAACGGAAACTTTGGGATACTCCTCAACGACATCAAAGAACGTGAGAAACTAGGACTAATCAACCGGTTGGTTAATATTGCGCCGCCTGAGATAAAGAAAGTTAATAAAATGAGATTGTGGTGTTTTTGTTGTTTATATTGATTTCTAGGTGTGTGTTGATTAATATATAATATATGTTAGTACTTTAGACAGAAATTAAAAAAGTGACTACACCGGGGATTGAACCCGGGACCTTAGCTTACCGGGCTATGCTCTTACAAACTGAGCTATGCGGCCACCAATTTAAAACTGTCTAATTTTTGGTCTGTTTTGTACATTGTTAATAACGTGTGTAGAGTCTGCTCTGTTGGTTGGTTGGTACCAACATACCTGTGAAGGTAGGCCCTTGTTACTATTGAAGAAAGCTATGGCATACCGAAGGACATCATGAAATTAGCAAGCATTGCATGTCTTCTACATACTTTATTTATGAAAACAAGTTTTATAAGCAAGTGGAGGGAGCTCCAATGGTCTCGCCGCTATCACCAGCTATTGCCAACTTATTCATGATAGATTTTGAGAATAAGGCCCTAGCTGCAGCTCCTAACAAACCATCTTCTTGGATAACGATTATGTCAGTGTACAGATATGCTAAAATAGTATCCATTCGAATATTCAGTTCACCATGGAAGTAGAATCCAACGACTCACTTGCTTTTCTCGATGTCTTGATAATAAAGAATGTTGATGGCAGTTTGGGACACACAGTCTATAGAAAACCCACCCACACCAACCGGTATCTGAATGCTGCTTCCCACCACCGTCCTTCACAGTTATTTTCAGTGGTTAACACTCTAGTCACCCGGTCCAATAATTTGACAAGTTCCGTGAAGCTCTACTCAAGAGAGGAATTTGACAAGCTCCGTGAAGCTCTATCACTCAATGGTTACTTGGACCGAGACATAACCAGAGCGTTTAAACGGGAACTGAAGAAATCTGAGGATGATACTGAGGACAAGGAGAAACCACGGTCAAAAGCTTTTCTTCCATATGTCAAGGGACCACAGACGTCATAGGTAGAATCCTCAATCGTAAGAACATCGAAACCATTTTCTCCACTGACAGAAAAATCAGCTCCTTTTTGAGAAGTGCAAAGGACTCTGTTCATCTGGAAGAAAGAGGGGTTTATGAGGTTCCCTGTGGCGACTGCGATCAAACGTACATAGGCCAAACAGGCAGACGCATAGCAGTGAGGATAAATGAACACTCTAATGCTGTGAAAGCAGGTGACAAGAAATCACCTCTCGCTCAACATGCTAAAGCTTACTCGCATGTGACAGATTTTGACAAAACAAAAACTATTTTCCCTGTACAACAGCTCAAGCCACGTATTATCCGTGAATCTGTGGAAATTGAGAAACGGCCAAATAACATGAACAAAAGAGATGATAGCCAGAGCCTCCCTCTTGCTTGGAAACCTGCACTCATGCCTCGAAATGTAGTCCGTAGACCTATTCAGTCAAATCCCTCAGAGGTGGTGCAAATTTCAGATTCCATAATTCTAAGCACGAACAACATTTCAAAAGACAACCAATCAGGCCCTATGACAAGAAGCCGACTTAAAAGGTTTCACTACAGTAAGCTGTGCTATTTTGCTTCTCAATTGCACCATCCGTATATTTTTTCGATATGACATCGCCGCCCCGCACCTTTTCACGATATGACCTCGCCGCCCCGCACCTATTTTCTATATAACCTCGTCGCCTCGCACCATCAGCCGAGGCTTTATAAGGCGGGCGCTGCGTGCTTGCCAACCACTGTGACTCCAACCTCCGTAGAGTCACAGTCAACCTTGAAAATGTCTGACGTAGTACAGACGAAACGTCGGTGGACGCCCAGGTTCTGCCCTGGTTCATCTTATTTTCGACGCGGTTTTACCCAAGATCCTTGTTTTTATCATATATACATAGGAAAATAAATAAATGGTGATAAAAGTAATAGCAAAACAAAAACAATGTCTGCATGAAAATAAATACACAAAATTAAATGGGAATTACATTTGTTAAATAAATAACATAAAATAAGAAATTGAGAAGGGGTCGCCTTTATCATTATGATAAGAGTTCTTTATATGATTGAGATAGATGAAATTGCGTGAGCAGTGCAACATATTTGGTACATTCTGCTAACATTTATTATGATGTACAGTTGAAGAACATCACATGTTTTTATCTGGGACGAACCTTTCGTCCAATTCGAACCTATCCGAATTATGGACAATACCACCTCTTCTCTTAGTGAGAGTCGAGACGAAGCAGGACGTATTTTATAAGTCAGTGTGGGCATCACACTACGCAATTCGTGTTTTTGCACCACATCCAAAGATGCTTGTCGCAAATCGTACCATCGTTGCTTGTATCCACTCTTGACATCTGGAACGGGAACTTGATTGAAATAAACGTCGCGGCATAGCGAATCTGCTTCAGCAGCCAAATCAGCGTGTTCTTTTCCCTATGCCCAAGTGTCCAGGTATCCAGCAAAACCCTTTGATGGAACCCCTTGAGATTAGATTATCTAAATAGAATTAATTGTCTTGTACCAAATGATGACTTAAACACATGAGTTTTATAGCTTGAAGTGAACTCTTTTTATCTAAAGACTGGATTTGGATTAAGGATTTAGGGCGCGTCAACCGTAAGGTCATATTTCACCACTCTAACCTAGGAGGAGGGGGGAGGGGAGAGGAGGAGCCCATGCTGGTCAGTGGTCAGAACCAGCCACGGGTAAGGGGAGGAAAGGGGGTTCTCACGTCGCGGTCGTCATTGTCTTCGTCATCGTTCGTGGTGTCATTGTCGTCATCGTCATCGAGGGGTCGTCAAGGGAAGGGGGCAAGTTCCCCGACGACGATTGCCAGAGCTCGCCTCTATTTTCAGAGAGTAAAATACTACCCCTTCATACTAGCTGATGTTTGCGAGGTAGACTTTATCTCTTGAATCGCCTTTTACGATTAGCAGAGCCATGCTCTGGGCCAATTCAACCAAAAGGTATTCTCCACAATGGCAATGTTGAATGTATTTAAGATCTTCGCGGATGGCGAATAACTCTGCTGTGAAAACTGAACACTCGTCGTTTAGCCTGAAGCGCTCAGTTAAGGTGGAGCAAACATCCAAACTTGTTGTCAATTTTGGATCCATCTGTGTCCCGCCCCAGCTGCGTTGGAAGAGTAGCCGACGACGTCTCTTGCGAGTACCGTCCACTGCACATCTGTGGTTACTCCCGGACACCCTATCAACCAGACGGCCAGGCGTTTCTGGAGTCGGGTACCTGACGGAGCAGTGTAACGTCTTTGATCCGTGTGGTCAGCACGACATGCAGCCAGTGCTCACCACAGGTTTCAGGGAGTACAGTCCCCTATATACTCCAGTACTCGAACACCAAACCACAAGGGGAGAAACAAGGATCCATGACGACGTGAGAAACTGAGGCGCTTCATCCGGTTAGGTCACATTGGGTGCCCAGTGATATTGAGAGATAATGAAATTAGGAAATGGTGTGTTTCATCGTTATGTTGTTTCCCAAGTTCATAAAAGAAAAGATATTGATAATGATGATGTTCAGTGAATTCAATTTTTAAATGTAAAGTAATTATATATACCCTAGGTAGGCTTCCTACGATTATTTATGAAAGCTATAAAATATTCCGCTAACTTTTTACTAAGATCCTTTTGAGTAAATTCTCAGTTCCTTTAAGTGAGAAGTAACTTAACTTTTCAAAGTTCCTTTCTGGGGAGAACGTGCCAATGATGCATACCTTAAAACTGACGACGACAACAGGAACTAGGCCATATCGCGCGGCGAGTGATAATTTATGTTGAAAACATAATTTGTTGTCTGTTTGTTTCTATATTGTTTTCTAAGTTTAAGAGAAAGAAAAAAAATAATAAATACTATGAAAAAGTGATTTTCGGTTTAATTTGATTAGTGGGCGCGTCAACCGTTAGGTTTTAATGCGCCTCTCGAGCCTAGGGTGTAAAGGGAGGAGAGTCACATTGCCAGGTCATATTGCCCCGCATGTGGTATAGTGAGAGATTGAGTTTGATTTTTGCTGGACATCATTTTGAGTATGCATTCTAATAAAAAAAAACTTAATCAATAAACACTTGATGCAAGTGGAAGTCAGAACCAGCCAGGTGCGGGCAGTTGTAATTCTGAAATTGAAACAGCATTTAGTTAAAATACCTGCAGATGTATAAAATACAAATATTGTACGGAGGACCACACAAAAAAGTGCCCTGAATGGCTAATTATTTTGTGAACGACGACGACGTGAGAAACTAGGGCGCTTCAACCGGTTAGGTCATATTGCGCCGCCTGTGAATGAAAGTAAATTAGAAGAGTTAATGCAGGTATGTTTGATGATTAGATTGTTTTCTTAGTGTATAAATAACAAAATAAATTGAAGATGAAGAAAGTTATAGCAAAATAAAAGTTATGTTATGAAATGAAAAAAAGAAAAGAAAGAAATGTGTATGAAGTTACTTAAAGTTTG
>JAMZAV010009537.1:0-19214 GCA_024449915.1 Sweltsa coloradensis | reverse complement strand
TTTTCATTTGAATTTCATTTAGAATTCCATTGTCATATGCATTTTGAGGTAGTTTTCGTATTTTATTTGTGAATTTGTAATTTGTCAATTTCATTTTCCAGTTGTTATTTTGTTCAGTTTTTATGATATTGAAATGTAGTGTAATTTTGTCCCTCCAAATTGTCAGTTTTTTTGATTTCTTTTTACAGTTGACAGTTCATTTTTTAATTTGCGTTTCGTCAGTTTGATATTGTATTTGTCAGTTGTCAATATTTGTCAGGTTGTTGTTTTAGTCAGTTTAATTTGTATTTTTATTCATTTTCACAGTTTAAAGTTTATTTGTAATTGTTAGTTTCGTCAGTTTGATTTGAAATTGTGTTTGTCAATAATTTGTCATTGCTTTTTAGTCATTTTCAAATTGAAGTTTTCATTTCACAGTTTATTTGTCAATTGCTAGTTTTCGTTAGTTGATTTTGAAGAATGTCAGATGTCAATTGCATTTTGTCAGGTTGTTGTTTAGTATTTTCATATGTAAGTTTGTCATTTTGTCAGATTTTCATTTTCACAGTTCAACAGTTCATTGTCAATTTGCTAGTTTTGTCATTGATATTGTAATATTGTCAGTTTGTCAATAACATTTTGTTCAGTTTGCTTGTTTTTAGTCATTTTCAAATTGTAAGTTTTCATTTTCACAGTTTTCATTTTGTCAATTTGCTAGTTTTGTTAGTTTGATTTTTGTAAGAATGTCAGATTGTCAATTGCATTTTGTCAGGTTTGTTAGTTTTATCATTTCATATTGTAAGTTTGTCATTTTGTCAGATTTTCATTTTCACGTTTTAAGAAGTTTCATTTTGTTAATTGCTAGTTTTTCGTCAGTTTTGATATTGTACATATTGTCAGTTTGTCAATAACATTTTGTCAGTTTGCTTGTTTTAGTCATTTTCAAATTGTAAGTTTTTCATTTTCACAGGTTCATTTTGTCATTTGCAAGTTTCGTCAGTTTGATTTTTAAGAATGTCGATTGTTAATTGCTTTTGTCAGGTTGTAGTTGTAGTCATTTTCCATATTGTTAGTTTGTCATTTTGTTCAGATTTTCATTTTTTTAGTTTGACAGTTTCATTTTGTTAAATTTGCTAGTTTTCGTTCAGTTTTATATTGTAAATTGTCAGTTGTCAATAACATTGTGTCAGTTTGCTTGTTTTTAGTCATTTTCATAATTGTAAGTTTTTTCTTTTTCCCCGTTTCATTTTGTCCATGTGCTAAGTTTTTGTTAGTGTGATTTTGTAAGAATGTCAGATTGTCAATTGCATTTTGTCAGGTTGTTAGTTTAGTCATTTGCAGTATGTAAGTTTGTCATTTGTCAGATTTCATTTTCACAGTTTAAAAGTTCATTTTGTATTTGCTAGTTTTCATTCAGTTTGATATTGTAATATGTCAGTTAGTCAATAACATTTTGGTAGTTTGCTGTTTTAGCATTTTCAAATTGTAAGTTGTTCATTTCACAGTTCATTTGTTCGATTTGGCTAGGTTTTCGTTAGTTTGATTAGGTAAGAATGTCAGATTGTCAATTGCATTTTTGTCAGGGTGTTATTTAGTTATGTTCATTAGTAAGTTTGTCATTGTCAGATTTTCATTTTCACAGTTTCACAGTTTCATTTTGTTTATTTTAGCTAGTTTTCGTCACTTTGATATTGTAATATTGTCAGTTGTCATAACATTTTGTCAGTTGCTTGTTTTAGACATTTTCAAATTGTAAGTATTACATTTTCACAGTTTCGTTTGTCAAGATTGCTAGTTTTCGTTAGTTTTGTTTTTGTTAAGAATGTCCGATGTCAATTGCATTTGTCAGCAGGTTGGTAGTTTTAGTCATTCATTATGTAAGTTTGTCATTTTGTCAGATTTCATTTTCACAGTTTTAAAAGTTTCATTTTGTTAAAACTTGTTAGTTTTCGTCAGTTTTAATATTGTAATATTGTCAGTTTGTCAAAACATTTTGTCAGTTTGCTTGTTTTCAGTCATTTTCAAATTGTAAGTTTTAGATTTTCACAGTTTCATTTGTCAAGTTGCTAGTTTTCGTAGTGATTTGAATAGACAATGTTCAGATTGTCCAATTGCATTTTGTCAGGTTGTTAGTTTCAGTGGATTTTCATTATGTAAGTTTTTCCATTATGTCAGATTTTCATTTTCACAGTTTCAAAGTTTCATTTTGTTATTTGCTTAGTTGTCGTCACTTTTGATATTGTAATAATTGTAGTGTGTCAATAACTTTTTGTCAGTTTGCTTGGTTTAGTCATTTTTCAAATGTATAGTATTTCTTTTCACAGTTTCATTTTGTCAATTTGCTAGTTTTTGTAGTTTGTTTTTGTAAGAATGTCGAATTGTCAATGCATTTTGTCAGGTTGTTAGTATTCATTTGCATTATGTAAGTTGTCATTTTGTCAGATTTTCATTTTCACAGTTTTCAAAGTTCATTTGTATTTGCTAGTTTTCGTCAGTTTGGATATTGTAATATTGTCAGTTTGTCAATAACATTTTGTCAGTTGCTTGTTTTAGTCATTTTCAAATATAAGTTTTTCAATTTCACAGTTTCATTTTGTCAATTAGCAAGTTTTCGTCAGTTTGATTTTGTAAGAAATGTCCAGATTTTAATTTGCATTGTCAGGTGTTAGTCTTTATTCATTCCAATTGTAGTTTGTCATTTGTCAGATTGTCATTTTCACGGTTAGACAGTTTCATTGATAATTGCTAGGTTTCGTCAGTTTGATATTGGAATATTTGTCAGGTTGTCAAAACATTGTTCAGTTTGATTGTTTTAGTCATTTCAAATTGAAGTTTTTCACATTTTCACAGTTTAATTTGCAATTTGCTAGTTTATTTTCGTTAGTTTGATTTTGTAGAGAATGTCAGATTGTTAATTAGATTTTGTCAGTTTGCATGTTTTAGTCATTTTCAAATTGCGAGTCCCTTCTTCATTTTCACATTTTTATTTGTCAATTTGCTAGTTTTCGTTAGTTTGATTAGTAAGAATGTCAGATTGTCAATTTGCATTTGTCAGGTTGTTTTATAGTTTTAGGTCATTTTATATTTAAGTTGTGTCATTTTTGTCAGATTTCATTTCACAGTTTCAAAAGTTTCATTTTGTTATTTTGCTACGTTTTCGCACTTTGATATTGTAATTTGTCAGTTGGCAATAAAAATTCTGTCAGGTTTGCTTGTTTTAGTCATTTTCAAATTGAAGTATTTCATTTTCACAGTTTCATATTGTCAATTTTCTAGTTTTTGTTAGTTTGTTTTTGTAAGAATGCTCCGATGTCACTTGCATTTTGTCAGTTGTTAGTTTTAATCATTTTCATATTGTAAGTTTGTCATTTTGTCAGATTTTTATTTTTTTAGCTTGACAGTTTCCTTTTGTAAATTGCAAGTTTTCGTCCAGTTTTTATATTGTAATATTGTCAGTTTGTCAATAACATTTGTCAGTTGCTTGTTTTAGTCATTTTTTCAAATTGTAAGTGTTTTTCATTTTACAGTTTCATTTGTCACATGTGCAAGTTTTCGTCAGTTGATTTTGTAAGAATTGTAAGATTGTTATTAATTTGCATTTTGTCAGGTTGTTTAGTTTAGTTTTTAGTCATTGCATATTGTTAGTGTTGTCATTTTTTGTCAGATTTCATTTTTTTAGTTTGAGAGTTTCATTTCTGTTTAATTTGCTAGTTTCGTCAGTTTTTATATTGTAATTATGTCAGTTGTCAATAAATTTTGTCAGTTTGCTTGTTTAGTCATTTTCAAATTGTAAGTTTTTCTTTTTCACACGTTTCATTTGTCAATTTGCTAGTTTTGGTTAGTGATTTTGTAAGAATGTTCAGATTGTCATCAATTGCATTTTGTCAGGTTGTTAGTTTTAGTCATTGCATTAGAAGTTTGTTCATTTTGTCAGATTTCATTTTCACAGTTCAAAGTTCATTTGTTTAATTGCTAGTTTCATCAGTTGATATTGTAATATGTCAGTTGTCAATAACATTTGGTCAGTTGCTTGTTTTTAAGTCATTTTCAAATTGTAAGTTTTTCATTTCACAGTTTCATTTTGTCAATTTGCTAGTGTTCGTTAGTTTGGATAGTAAGAATGTCAGATTGTCCCATGCATTTCTGTCAGGTTGTTAGTTTTAGTTATTTTTCATTATGTAAGTTGTCATTTTGTACAGATTTTCATTTTCACAGTTTCAAAGTTTCATTTGTTATTTTGCTAGTTTTCGTCACTTTGATATTGTAATATTGTCAGTTGTCATAACATTTTGTCGTTTGCTGGTTTTAGTCATTTTCAAATTGTAAAGTATTAATTTTCACAGTTTCGTTTTGTCAAATTGCTAGTTTTCCGTTAGTTTGGTTTTGTAAGAATGTTCCGATTGTCAATTGCATTTTGTCAGGTTGTTAGTTTATCATTTGCATTATGTAAGTTTGTCATTTTGTCAGATTTCCTTATTTCACAGTTTTAAAGTTTCATTTGTTAACTTGTTAGTTTTCGTCAGTTGATATGTAATATTGCGTTTGTCAATCAACAATTTTGCAGTTTGCTTGTTTTAGTCATTTTCAAATTGTAAGTTTACATTTTCACAGTTCATTTTGTCAATTTGCTAGTTTTGTTTAGTTGATTTTGAAAGAATGTTTCATGATTGTCAATTGATTTTGTTCAGGTTGTTAGTTTAGTGATTTCATTATGTAAGTTGTCATTAGTCAGATTTTTCATTTTCACAGGTTCAAAGTTTCATTTTAGTTATTTTGCTAGCTTTTCGTACTTATATTGTAATATGTCAGTTTGCAATAAACATTTTGCAGTTGCTTGTTTAGGCAGTTTTCAAATGAAGTATTTCATTTTCACCGTTTCATTTTGTCAATTTGCTAGTTTTTGTTAGTTTGTTTTTGTAAGAATGTCCGATTGTCAATTGCATTTTGTCAGGTTGTTAGTTTTAGTCATTTGCATTATGTAAGTTTGTCATTTTGTCAGATTTTCATTTTCACAGTTTCAAAGTTCATTTTGCTTAATTTAATTTGACCTAGTTTCGTCAGTTTGCTATTGTAATATTGTCAGTTTGTCAATAACATTTTGTCAGTTTGCTTGTTTTAGTCATTTTCAAATTGTAAGTTTTTCAATTTCACAGTTTCATTTTGTCAATGCAAAGTTTTGTCTTCAGTTTGATTTTGTAAGAATGTCAGATTGTTAATTGCTATTTTGTCAGGTTTTGTCAGTTTTTTCATTTCCATATTGTTAAAGTTTTGTCATTTTGTCAGATTTTAATTTTCACGGTGAGGACAGTTTCATTTGAGAATTGCGTAGGTTTTCGTCAGGTTTGAGATTGTAATATTTCGTCAGTATGTCAATAACATTTTGTCAGTTGCTGTTTTAGTCATTTTCAATTGTAAGTTTCATTTTCACAGTTTCATTTTGTCAATTGCTAGTTTTCGTATTTTGATTGTGTAAAGAATGTCAGATTGTTAAATTGCATTTGTCAGGTTGTTAGTTTAGTTCATTTTCATTATTTAAGTTTGTCATTTTGTCAGATTTCATTTTCACAGTTTCAAAGTTTCATTTGTTATTTTGCTAGTTTTCGCACTTTGATATTGTAATATTGCAGTTGGTCAATAACATTCTGTCAGTTTTGACTTTTTTTAGTAATTTTCAAATTGAAGTATTTCATTGTCACATTTTCATTTTGTTCAATGCGAGTTTTTGTTTGTTAGTTTGTTTTTGTAAGAATGTCCGATTGTCAATTGCATTTTGTCAGGTGTTAGTTTAATCATTTCATATGTAAGGTTTTGTCATTGTCAGATTTTTATTTTTTGCTTGACAGTTTCATTTTGTTAATTGCAAGTTTACGTCAGTTTTATATGGTAATATTGTCGCAGTTTGTCAATAAACATTTGTCAGTTTGCTTGTTTTAGGTCATTTTCAAATTGTAATTTTTCAATTTTTCACAGGTTCATTTGCAATTTGCAAGTTTTCGCAGTGTGATTTTGATAAGAATGTCAGATTGTTAATTGCATTTTGTCATGGTTGTGAGTTTTAGTTTCATTTCCATAATTGTTAGTTTGTCATTTTGTCAGATTTTCATTGGTTTAGATTGACAGTTTCATTTTGTAATTTGCTAGTTTCGTCAGTTTTATATTGTAATATTGTCAGTTTGTCAATACATTTTGTCAGTTTGTCTTGTTTTTAGTTCATTCCAATTGTTAAGTTTTCTTTTTCACAGTTTCATTTTGTCAATTGCTAAGTTTTTGTTAGTTTGATTTTGAAGAATGATCAGATGCCCCCCAATGCATTTGTCAGGTTGTTAGTTTTAGTCATTTGTTATGTAAGTTTGGTCATTTTGTCCGATTTTAATTTTCACAGTTTCAAAGTTCATTTGTTAGTTTTGCTGTTTCATCAGTTTGATATTGTAATATTGTCAGTTTGTCAATAACATTTTGTCAGTTTGCTTGTTTTAGTCATTTTCAAATTGTAAGTTTTTCATTTTCACAGTTTCATTTGTCAATTTGTAGTTTTCGTTAGTTTGATTAGGTAAGAATGTCAGATTGTTCAAATGCATTTTGTCAGGTTGTTCGTTTTTAGCTTATTTTCATTATGTAAGGTTGTATTTTGTCAGATTTTTCATTTCACAGTTTAAAGTTTCATTTGTTATTTGTAGTTTCGTCACTTGATATTGTAATATGTTAGTTGTCAATAAAATTTGTCAGTTTGCTTGTTTAGTCATTTTCAAATTGTAAGGATACCATTTTTCACAGTTTCGTTTTGTCAAATTCTAGTTTTCGTTAGTTTGTTTTGTAAGAATGCCGATTTTCAATTGCATTTTGTCAGGTTGGTTAGTTTTAAGTCATTTGCATTTATGTAAGTTTGTCATTTTTGTCAGATTTTCATTTTCACAGTTTCAAAGTTCATGTTTTGTTAATTGCTAGTTTTCGTCAGGTTGATATTGTAATAGTGTCAGTTGTCAATACATTTTGTCAGTTTGCTTGTTTTAGTCATTTCCAAATTGTAAGTTTTTCAATTTCACAGTTTCATTTTGTTAATTTGCTAGTTTTTCGTCAGTTTGATTTTGTAAAGAATGGTCAGATTGTTAATGCATTTTGTTCAGAGTTGTTAGTTTTATTCATTTCCATATTGTAGTTGGTCATTTGTTCCAGATTCATTTTCAAGGTAGACAGTTTCATTTTGATAATTTGCTAGGTTTTCGTCAGTTTGATATTGTAATATTGTCAGTTGTCAATAACAATTTGTCAGTTTGCTTGTTTTTAGTCATTTTCAAAATTGTAAGTTTTCATTTTTCACAGTTTCATTTTGTCCAATTGCTATTTTCGTTAGTTGATTTTGTAAGAATGTCAGATTGTTCAATGGCATTTTGCGGTTGTTAGTTTTAGTAATTTACATTATTTAAGTTTGTATTTTGTCAGATTGTCATTTTCACAGTTTCAAAGGTTCATTTTGTTTATTTTGCGGTTTTCGTCACTTTGATATTGTAATATGTCAGTTTGTCAATAAACATTCTGTCAGTTTGCTTGTTTTAGTCATTTTCAAAATTGAAAGTCATTTCATTTTTCACATTTTCATTTGTCAATTTTGCTAGTTTTTGTTAGTTTGTTTTTGTAAGAATGACGATTGTCAATTGCCATTTTGTCAGGTTGTTAGTTTTTAATCATTTTCATATTGTAAGTTGGTTCATTTTTGTCAATATTTTATTTTTTAGCTTGACAGTTCATTTTGTTATTTTGCTAGTTTTCGTCACTTTGATATTGTAATATTGTCAGTTTGTCAAAAAACATTTGTCAGTTTGCTTGTTTTAGTCATTTTCAAATTGTAAGTTTTACTTTTTCACAGTTTCGTTTTGTAAATTGCTAGTTTTCGTCAGTTTTGTGTTTGTAAGAATGCCCGTTTAAACAATTGCATTTTGTCAGGTTGTTAGTTTTAGTAATTTTCATTTTGAAAGTTTTCATTTTGTCAGATTTTCATTTTAGTTTGACAGTTTCATTTTGTTAATTTGCTAGTTTTCGTCAGTTTTATATTGTAATATTGTCCAGTTTGTCAATAACATTTTGTCTGTTTGCTTGTTTTAGTCATTTCAAATTGTAAGTTTTTCATTTTCACAGTTTCATTTTGTCAATTTGCAAGATTTCGTCAGTTTGATTTGTAAGAATGTCAGATTTTTAAATTTTGAAATTTTGTCAGGTTGTTAGTTTTAGTCATTTTCATTATGAAAGTTTGTCTTTTTGTCAATTTTCATTTTCACAGTTTAAAAATTCATTTTGTTTTTTTGCTATTTTCTTGTCACTTTGATGTTGTAATATTGTCAGTTGTCAATACATTTGCCAGTTTGCTGTTTTAGTCATTTTCAAATTGTAAGATTTCTTTTTTCCAGTTTCGTTTTGTCAATTGCTAGTTTTCGTCATTTTGTGTTGAAAGAATGTCAATTCAATTCATTTTGTCATTTTGTTAGTTTAGTATTTTCATATGAATTTGTCATTGTCAGATTTCATTTTATTTAAGTTCATTTGAAAATTTTGCTAGTTTTCGTCAGTTTATATTGTAATATTGTCAGTTTGCCCATAACATTTTGTCTAGTTTGCTTGTTTTAGTCATTTTCAATTGTAAGTTTTTCATTTTCACAGTTTCATTTTTGTAAATTTGCAAGTTTTCGTAGTTTTATTTTGTAAGAATGTCAGATTGTAATTGCATTTTGTCAGGTTGTTATTTTTATTTATTTCATATGTAAGTTTGTCATTTTGTCAGATTTTTCATTTTCAAGTTTTAAAGTTTCATTTTTTTATTTTCTAGTTTTCGTCCTTTATATTGCAATATTGTCAGTTTGTCAATAACATTTTGTCAGTTTGGCTTGTTTTAGTCATTTTCAAATTGTAAGTTTTCATTTTCACAGTTTCATTTTGTAAAATTTGCAAGTTTTGTCAGTTTGATTTTGTAAGAATGTCAGATTTTTAATTGCATTTTGGGTCAGGTTGTTAGTTTTAGTCATTTCCATATTTTTAAGTTTGTCATTTGTCAGATTTTCATTTCACGGTTAAAGTTTTTTTGTTAAATTTGCTAGTTTTTCTTATTTGATTTTGTAATATTGTCAGTTTGTCAATAGCCTTTTGTCAGTTTGCTTGTTTTTGTCATTTTCCAATTGTAAGTTTTTCATTTTCACAGTAACATTTTATCAATTTGTATTTTTTTTTTTTTTTGTTTTCGTTAGTTTGATTAGGTAAGAATGTCAGATTTGTCAATTGCATTTTGGGGGGGTCAGGTTTGTTAGTTTTTAGTTATTTTTTATTATGTAAGTTTGTCATTTTGTCAGATTTTCATTTTCACAGTTTCAAGTTTCATTTGGTTATTTTTGCTAGTTTTCGTCACTTTGATATTGTAATATTGTCAGTTGTCAATACATTTTGTCGGTTTTGCTTGTTTTAAGTCATTTTCAAATTGTAGGTATTACATTTTCACAGTTTCGTTTTTGTCAATTGCTAGTTTTCGTTTAGGGTTTGTTTTGTAAGAATGTCCTATTGTCAATTGCATTTTGTCAGGTTGTTAGTTTTAAGTCATTTGCATTATGTAGTTTGTCATTTTGTCAGATTTTCATTTTCACATTTCAAAGTTCATATTTGTTAATTTGCTAGTTTTCGTCAGTTTGATATGTAATATGTCATTTTGTCATAACATTTTTCAGTTTGCTTGGGGTTTTAGTCCTTTTTCAAATTGTAAGTTTTTCAATTTCTCAGTTTCATTTTGTACAATTTGCATTTTTTTTGGGGTTGGGTGGGTAGGGGAGGGAGTTTTTTTTTGTTTTCGTCAGTTTGATTTTGTAAGATGGTCAGATTGTTAATTGCATTTTGTCAGGTTGTTAGTTTTATTCATTTCCATATTTGTAAGTTTGTCATTTTGCAGTTTTCTTTTTTTTAGTTTGACAGTTTCATTTTGTTCCTTTGCTAGTTTTCGCATCAGTTTATATTGTAATATTGTCCAGTTTGTCAATAACATGTTGTCAGTTTGCTTGTTTAGTCATTTTCAATGTTAAGTTTTTCTTTTTCACAGTTTCATTTTTGTCAATTTGCTAGTTTTTGTTACTTTGTTTTTGTATGAATGTCAGATTGTCAATTGATTTTGTCAGGTGTTATTGTTAGTCATTTGCATTATGTAGTTTGTTTATTTTGTCAGATTTTCATTTTGACAAAACAGTTTTCAAAGTTCATTTTGTTAATTTGCTAGTTTTCGTCACATTGATATTGTAATATTGTCAGTTGTCAATAACATTTTTGTCAGTTTGCTTGTTTTAGTCCATTTTCCATTGTAAGTATTCATTTTTCACAGTTTCGTTTTGTCAATTGGCTGTTTTCGTCGTTTGTGTTTTGTAAAATGTCTGATTGTCAATTTGCATTTGTTCATGTTGTTAGTTTTAGTAATTTTCATATTGTAAAGTTTGTAATTTTGTCAATTTTCATTTTCACAGTTTGACAGTTTCATTTTGTTATTTGCTAGTTTTTTTGTCAATTGATATTGTCATATTGTCAGTTTGTCAATAACATTTGTCAGTTTGCCTTTTTACTGTCATTTTCAGATTGTCAGTTTTTCATTTTGACAGATTTTCATTTTTACAGTTTGGAAGTTTTCATTTTGTTAATTTGCTAGTTTTCGTCAGTTTGATATTGTAATAATGTCAGTTTGTCAATACATTTTGTAAGTTTGCTTGTTTTTTTCATCCTTTTCATATTGTCAGTTTTTTATTTTCACGTTTCAATTTTTCAATTGCTAGTTTCGTCAGTTTGATATTGTAGAATGTAGTTGTCCATTGCACTTTGTCAGGTTTTTTGTAGTTTTTAGTCATTTTCCATCCTTGAAAGTTTGTCCATTTTGTCAGTTTTTTCATTTTCACGATTGACAGTTTTATTTTGTTAAATTTTTTGCTAGTTTTCGTCATTTTAATATTGTAAGTACTGTTGTCAGTTTTTCAGGATAACATTTTGTCGAGTTTGCTTGTTAAGTCATTTTCAATTGTCAGTTTTTCATTTTCACAGTTTCATTTCGTCAATTTGCTGTGTTCGGGGGGGGGGGGGGGGGGGTCAGTTTTGATTTTGTAAGAATGTCCATTGTCAATTGGCATTTTGCAGGTTGTTAGTTTTTTAGTCATTTTCATATCGTAATTTTTTCATTTTCACAGTTTCATTTTGGAATTTGCTATTTTTCGTCAGTTTGTGTTTGTAAGATGTCCGAATTGTCAATTGGAGGCGATTTTGTCAGGTTGTTAGTTTTAGTAATTTTCATATTGTAGTTTTGTCATTTTTGTCAGATTTTTATTTTTTTAGCTTGACAGGGGGGGGGGGGGTTTCATTTGGTAATTTGCAAGTTGGTGCGTGTGCGTAGGTTTGTGTCTGTTGTGAATTATTGTCATTTGTTGCGAAAAACATTTGTTGTGCGTGTATACGCTGGTGTGGTAGTGTGCTGTGTGTTTCAAATTGTAAGTTTTTCTTTTTCACAGTTTCAATTGTGTCAATTTGCGAGTTTTTTGTTACTTTGATTGTGGTAAAATGTCAGATTGTCAATTGCATTTTTGTCAGGTTTGTAGTTTTAGTCATGTGGCATTATGTAAGTTTGTTATTTTTTAGATTTTCAGTTTTCACAGTTTCAAAGTTCATTTTGTTAATTTTCCTAGTTTTTCGTCACTTTGATATTGTAATATTGGTCCAGTTGTCAATAACATTTTGTCAGTTTCTTGTTTTATCATTTTACACAAAATTGTAAGTATTACATTTTCACAGTTTCGTTTTGTAAATTGGGGCTAGTTTTCGTCAGTTTGTGTTTGTAAGATGTCCGATTGTCATTGCATTTTGTCAGTTTGTTAGTTTTAGTAATTTCATATTGAAAGTTTGTCATTTGTTGTCAGATTTTAATTTTTTTTAGTTTGACAGTTTCATTTTTGTTATTTTGCTAGTTTTCGTCACTTTGATATTGTAATATTGTCAGTTTGTCAATAACATTCTGTCAGTTTGCTTGTTTTAGTCATTTTCAAATTGAAGTATTTCATTTTCACAGTTTCATTTTGTTAATTTGCTAGTTTTCGTTACTTTGATTCTTCTAAGAATGTCAGATTGTCAATTGCATTTTTGTCAGGTTGTTAGTTTTAGTCATTTGCTTTATGTAAGTTTGTTATTTTGTCAGATTTTCATTTTCACAGTTTCAAAGTTCATTTTGTTAATTTGCTATTTTTCGTCACTTTGATATTGTAAATTTGTCAGTTTGTCAAACATTTTGTCAGTGTGCTTTTTTTTTTGTCATTTTCAAATTGTAAGTATTACATTTTCACAGTTTCCTTTTGTCAAATTGCTAGTTTTCGTCAGTTTGAGTTTGTAAGAATGTCTGATTGTCAATTGCATTTTGTCAGGTTGTTAGTTTTAGTAATTTTCATATTGAAATTTTTTGATTTTTTCAGATTTTCATTTTCACAGTTTGACGTTTCATTTTGTTAATTTGCTAGTTTTCGTCAGTTTGATATTGTAATATTGTCAGTTTGTCCAATAACCATTTTGTCAGTTTGTTTGTTTCATCATTTTCAAATTTTCAGTTTATCATTTTCACATTTAATTATGTCAATTTTGCTAGTTTTCGTCAGTTTGATATTGTGAGAATGTCAGTTTGTCCATTGCACTTTGTCAGGTTGTTAGTTTTAGTCATTTCCATCTTGAAAGTTTGTCATTTTGTCAGTTTTTCATTTCACAGATTGACAGTTTTATTTTGTTAATTTGCTAGTTTTCGTCAGTTTAATATTGTAATTTTTGTCATTTTTTCAATAACATTTTGTCAGTTTGTTTGTTTAAGTCATTTTCATATTGTCAGTTTTTCATTTTCACAGTTCTTTTTCGCCCAAATTTGCTAGTTTTCGTCAGTTTGATTTTGTAAGAATGTCGATTGTCAATTGCTTTTTGGCGGGTTTGTTTAGTTTTAGTCATTTTCATATTGAAAGTTTGTCATTTTGTCAGATTTTCTTTTTTTTTAGTTTGACAGTTTCATTTTTTTTAATTTGCAAGTTTTCGTCAGTTTTATATTGTAATTTGTCAGTTTGTCAATAACATTTTGTCAGTTTGCTTGTTTTAGTCATTTTCATTATGTAATTTGTCATTTTGTCAGATTTTCATTTTCCCCAGTTTAAAAGATTCATTTTGTTTTTTTTGCTAGTTTTTGTCACTTTGATATTGTAATTTTTGTCATTTTTGTCAATAACATTTTGTCAGTTTGCTTGTTTTTAGTCATTTTCAAATTGTAAGTATTATATTTTCACAGTTTCTTTTTGTCAATTGCTAGTTTTCGTTTAGTTTGATTTTGTAAGAATGTCCGATTTTCAATTGCATTTTGTCAGGTTTTTTAGTTTTAGTCTTTTGGATTATGTAAGTTTGTCATTTTGTCAGATTTTAAATTTTCACAGTTTCAAATTTTCATTTTGTTAATTTGCTAGTTTTCGTCAGTTTGATATTGTAATATTGTCAGTTTGTCAATAACATTTTGTCAGTTTGCTTGTTTTAGTCTTTTTCAAATTGTAAGTTTTTTCATTTTCACAGTTTCATTTTGTCAATTTGCTAGTTTTCTTTAGTTTGATTTTGTAAGAATTTTCAGATTGTAAATTGCATTTTGTCAGGTTGTTAGTTTTAGTCCTTTTCATTATGTATGTTTGTTCTTTTTTCAGATTTTCATTTTCACAGTTTCAGAGTTCATTTTGTTAATTTTCTAGTTTTCGTCACTTTGATATTGTAATATTGTCAGTTGTCAATAACTTTTTTGTCAGTTTGCTGTTTTAGTCATTTTCATATCGTAAGTTTTTCATTTTCACAGTTTCATTTTGAAATTTGCTATTTTTCGTCATTTTTGTGTTTGTAAGAATGTCCGATTGTCAATTGCATTTTGTCAGGTTGTTAGTTTTAGTAATTTTCATATTGTAAGTTTGTCATTTTGTCAGATTTTCTTTTTTTTTTAGTTTGTAACGTTTCATTTTGTTAATTTGCTAGTTTTCGTCAGTTTTATATTGTAATATTGTCATTTTGTAAAATAACATTTTGTCAGTTTGCTTGTTTTAGCCCACTTTCAAATTGTAAGTTTTTCTTTTTCACAGTTTCATTTTGTAAATTGCTAGTTTTCGTTAGTTTGATTTTGTAAAAATGTCAGTTTGTAAATTGCATTTTGTCAGGTTGTTAGTTTTAGTCATTTTCATTATGTAATTTCGTCATTTTGTCAGATTTTCATTTCCCCAGTTTAAAAGATTCATTTTGTTATTTTGCTAGTTTTTGTCATTTTGATATTGTAATATTGCCCAGTTTGTCAATAACATTTTGTCAGTTTGCTTTTTTTTAGTCATTTTCAAATTGTAAGTATTACATTTTCACAGTTTCGTTTTGTCAAATTGCTATTTTCGTTAGTTTGTTTTTTGTAAGAATGTCCGATTGTCAATTGCATTTTGTCAGGTTGTTAGTTTTAGTCTTTTTGGATTATGTAAGTTTGTCATTTGTCAGATTTTCATTTTCACAGTTTCAAATTCATTTGTTAATTTGCTAGTTTTCGTCAGTTTGATTGTAATATTGTCTTTGTCAAAATTTTTGTCAGTTTGCTTTTTTAGTCTTTTCAATTTTTAAGTTTTTCTTTTTCACATTTTTCTTTTTGTCAATTTGCTAGCTTTGTTATTTTTTGTTTTTGAAAAAATGTCGTTTGTAAATTGCATTTTGTCGGGTTTGTTTTTTTTTAGTAATTTTCATTTTTTAAAGTTTGTCATTTGTCAGTTTTCATTTTCACATTTTAAAGTTTTTTTTTGTATTTTGCTAGTTTTCGTCATTTTGTATTGAAATATTGTCAGTTTGTAAATAACATTCTGTCAGTTTGTTTGTTTTAGTTTTTTTCAAATTGAGTATTTCATTTTCACATTTTCTTTTGTAAATTTGCTTGTTTTTGTTAGTTTTTTTTGTAAAATGTCCGATTGTAAATTGCATTTTGTCATTTTGTTATTTTTAATCATTTTCTATTGTAAGTTTGTCATTTTGTCAGTTTTTTTTTTTTTTATCTTGACAGTTTCTTTTTGTTTATTTGCTATTTTTCGTCAGTTTTATTTTGTTATTTTTTCAGTTTGTCAATAACATTTTGTCAGTTTGCTTTTTTTTAGTCATTTAAAATTGTAATTTTTTTCATTTTCACAGTTTCTTTTTGAAATTTAAAGTTTTGGGTCAGTTTGTTTTTTAAAAATGTAATTGTTTAATTGCATTTTGTCAGTTGTTATTTTATCTTTCATTTTGTTAGTTTGTCTTTTTGTCAATTTTCATTTTCAGGGTTTTAGAGATTTTTAATTTTGTTAATTTGCTAGGTTTTTTCGTCAGTTTGATATTGTAAATTGTCAGTTTGTAAATAACTTTTGTCATTTTTGCTTGTTTTAGTCTTTTAAAAGGGGGGGGTGGTTTTTCTTTTTTACATTTTTCATTTTATAAATTTTGGCTAGTTTTCTTTTTTTTTTGTTTTTGTAAATGTCGTTTGTCAATAGCTTTTTTTCAGGTTTTGTTTTAGTCTTTTCTTTATGAAAGTTTGTCATTTTGTCAGATTTTTATTTTCACATTTTTAAAGTTTCTTTTTGATATTTTGCTAGTTTTCGTCACTTTGATATTGTAATTTTGCATTTTTAAATAACTTTTTTGTCAGTTTCTTTTTTTTGTCTTTTTAAAATTGAAAGTATTTCTTTCACAGTTTCGTTTTGTCAAATTGCTATTTTTCGTCATTTGTTTTGTAAGAATGCCCATTGTAAATTGCATTTTGTCGGGTTGTTAGTTTTAGTCATTTTCATTTTTAAGTTTGTCTTTTTGTAAAATTTTCTTTTTTTTAGTTTGACGTTTCATTTTTTTTAATTTTGGCTAGTTTTCGCTTTTATTTTGTAATATTGTCATTTGTAAATAACTTTTTGTCATTTTTGCTTGTTTTAGTCTTTTCAATTGAAAGTTTTTCTTTTCACAGTTTCTTTTTGTCACTTTGCTGGTTTTTTTTATTTTGATTTTGAAAGAATGTCAGATTGAAATTGGGCATTTTGTCAGGTTGTTATTTTAGTCTTTTTGCATTATGTAAGTTTGTTATTTTTCAGTTTTTTCATTTTCACAGTTTCAAAGTTCATTTTTTAAATTTGCTAGTTTTCGCACATTGATATTGTAATATTGTCAGTTGTCAATAACATTTTTCTTTTTGCTTTTTTTTGTCTTTTCAAATTGTAAGTATTACATTTTCACGTTTCTTTTTGTCAAATTGCTAGTTTTTTTTCATTTTGTTTGTAAAATGTCTGATTGTAAATTGCATTTTGTCAGTTGTTAGTTTTAGTTTTTTTCATATTGAAAGTTTGTTTTTTTGTAGATTTTCTTTTTCACAGTTTGACGTTTCATTTTTTAAATTTTTCTAGTTTTTGTCATTGATATTTAATTGTCAGTTTGTCAAAAAACATTTTGTCAGTTTCCCTGTTTTGTCTTTTTCAAATTGTCAGTTTTTTCTTTTAAGATTTTCATTTTTACAGTTTGACAGTTTCATTTTGTCAATTTGCTAGTTTTCGATTTTGATATTGTAATAATTCAGTTTGTCAAAAACTTTTTTGTCTTTTTGCTTGTTTGTCATTTTCATATTGTCAGTTTTTTTTTTCACAGTTTCATTTTGTAAATTTGCTTTTTTTTTGTCGTTTTGTTTTTTGAAATGTCTTTTTCCCCCATTGCACTTTGTCAGGTTTTAGTTTTAGTCTTTTTCCATCTTGAAAGTTTGTCTTTTGTCGTTTTTCATTTTCACAATTGACATTTTTTTTGTTAATTTGCTATTTTCGTCAGTTTAATATTGTAATATTGCTTTTTTCAATACATTTTGTCAGTTTGCTTGTTTAAGTCATTTTCAAATTGTCAGTTTTTCATTTTCACAGTTTCATTTCGTCAATTTGCTAGTTTTCGTCAGTTTGATTTTGTAAGAATGTCAGATTGTCAATTGCATTTTGTCATGTTGTTAGTTTTAGTCATTTTCATTATGAAAGTTTGTCATTTTGTCAGATTTTCATTTTCACAGTTTAAAAGATTCATTTTGTTATTTTGCTAGTTTTCGTCACTTTGATATTGTAATATTGTCAGTTGTCAATAACATTTTGTCAGTTTGCTTGTTTTAGTCATTTTCAAATTGTAAGTATTACATTTTCACAGTTTCGTTTTGTCAAATTGCTAGTTTTCGTTAGTTTGTTTTTGTAAGAATGTCCGATTGTCAATTGCATTTTGTCAGGTTGTTAGTTTTAGTCATTTGCATTATGTAAGTTTGTCATTTTGTCAGATTTTCATTTTCACAGTTTCAAAGTTCATTTTGTTAATTTGCTAGTTTTCGTCAGTTTGATTTTGTAAGAATGTCCGATTGTCAATTGCATTTTGTCAGGTTGTTAGTTTTAATCATTTTCATATTGTAAGTTTGTCATTTTGTCAGATTTTCATTTTTTTAGTTTGACAGTTTCATTTTGTTAATTTGCTAGTTTTCGTCAGTTTGATATTGTAATATTGTCAGTTTGTCAATAACATTTTGTCAGTTTGCTTGTTTTAGTCATTTTCAAATTGTAAGTATTACATTTTCACAGTTTCGTTTTGTCTTGCTAGTTTTCGTCAGTTTGATTTTGTAAGAATGTCGATTGTTATTGCTTTTGTCAGGTGTTAGTTTTAGTCATTTTCATTATGAAAGTTTGTCATTTTGTCAGAGTTTCATTTTCACAGTTTAAAAGATTCATTTTGTTATTTTGCTAGTTCTTGTCACTTTGATATTGTAATATTGTCAGTTTGTCAATAACATTTTGTCATTTTTGCTTGTTTTAGTCATTTTAAAATTGTAAGTTTTTCATTTTCACAGTTTCATTTTGTCAATTTGCAAGTTTTCGTCATTTTTGATTTTGTAAGAATGTCAGATTGTTAATTAGCATTTTGTCAGGTTGTTATTTTTAGTCATTTCCATATTTTAAGTTTGTCATTTTGTCAGTTTTTCATTTTTTTAGATTGACAGTTTCATTTTTTTAAATTTTGCTAGTTTTCGTCGTTTTATATTGTAATATGTCAGTTTGTCTATAACATTTTGTCAGTTTGCTTGTTTTAGTCTTTTCCTTTTTGTCAGTTTTTCTTTTTCAGTTTCATTTTGTTAATTTGCTAGTTTTTGTTAGTTTGTTTTTGTAAGATTGTCAGATTGTCAATTGCATTTTGTCAGGTTGTTAGTTTTAGTCTTTTGCATTATGTAAGTTTGTCATTTTGTCAGATTTTCATTTTCACAGTTCCAAAGTTCATTTTGTCAATTTGCTAGTTTTCGTCAGTTTGATATTTTTAATATTGTCAGTTTGTCAATAACATTTTGTCAGTTTGCTTTTTTTTAAAGTCATTTTCAAATTGAAAAGTTTTCATTTCACAGTTTCATTTTGTCAATTTGCTAGTTTTTTTTACTTTGATTTTGTAAGAATGTCAGATTGTAAATTGCATTTTGTGAGGTTGTTAGTTTTAGTTATTTTTATTATGTTAGTTTGTCTAATTTTTTCAGATTTTTATTTTCACAGTTCAAAGTTCATTTTGTTAATTTGCTAGTTTCGTCACATTGATATTGTAATATTGTCAGTTGTCAATAACTTTTTGTCAGTTTGCTTGTTTTAGTCATTTTCAAATTGTAATTATTACATTTTCACAGTTTCGTTTTGTCAAATTGCTATTTTTCGTCATTTTGTGTTTGTAAGAATGTCTGATTGTCATTGCATTTTGTCGGGTTTGTAAGTTTTAGTAATTTTCATATTGAAAGTTTGTAATTTTGTCAGATTTTCTTTTTCACGTTTGACAGTTTTCATTTTGTTAATTTGCTAGTTTTTGTCAGATTGATATTGTCATATTGTCAGTTTGTCAAAAACTTTTTGTCATTTTTGCCTGTTTTAGTCATTTTCAAATTGTCAGTTTTCATTTTGACAGATTTTCATTTTTAATTTTTGACAGTTTCATTTTGTTAATTTGCTAGTTTCGTCAGTTTGATATTGTAATTTGTCAGTTTGTCAATAACTTTTTGTAAGTTTGGTTGTTTTCATCATTTTCATATTGTCAGTTTTTTTTTTTTTCACAGTTTCATTTGTCAATTTGCTAGTTTTCGTCAGTTTAATTGTGAGAATGTCAGTTTGTCCATTGCATTTTGTCAGGTTGTTCGTTTTAGTCATTTTCATCTTGAA
>JAMZAV010009536.1:0-25555 GCA_024449915.1 Sweltsa coloradensis | reverse complement strand
GGAATCAACGCCAGGAATCCAACAAGGCGATCAGAACAAATCTCAAATTTATTATGTGATTTCGTTGCTAGGACGAGCTCCAAATGCTACCGTTCAAAAACTCTAAGACAAGAACTGAAGACTTAAGTCCAAATCAGAAGTAAAAAATTCTGACTGAGCGGGAATCGAACCTGGCCCTTCTGCATTGGAAGCAGATACCTCCCGCTCACCACAAGGGACCAACGCACTAGCCTAAAGCACTAAGATATTTATAATGGTTAAGAGCAGTTTATTCTCAAGCTTGTATACAAATACTACGCCTGAAGTAATTACGCTTTTGATTTTTGGCTAGGGACGGCTCCAAGTCACCGTGTACAAACTCTAAGACAAGAATGATAGACTTAAGTCCAAATCAGAAGTTAAAAAACTTCTGACTTTAGAGGGATCGAAACCCTGGCCCGTCTGCATTGAAGCAGATACTCTAACAACAAGACCAACGCCACTAGCATAAGCTCTAGATATTTATAATGGTTTAAGAGCATGTTTATTTCAAGCTTGTATACAAATTACACGCCTGAGTAATTACGCGTTTGATTTTGCTATGAACGGCTCCAAAGTCACCGTTTACAAACTCCTAAGACAAGAACGGATAGACTTAAGTCCAAATCAGAATGTTAAAAAACTTCTGACTTTAGCGGGAATCGAACCCTGGCCCTCTGCATTGGAGCAGATTACGCTAACACAAGACCAACGCACTAGCATAAGCACTTGAATTTATATGGTTAAGAAGCATGTTTAATTTCAAGCTTGTACAACTTTACTAGCTCTCTGAGTAATTACGCGTTTTGATTTTTTTTGATTTGATTTTGATTTTGATTTTCCCCGGTCCCAATGCCCGGTGTTGCTTTGAGTACATCTGAGTGTGGCCCAAGTTTCACAGTTTCTAAGATGAACCGTTTTCTCGGTATCGCGTATTATTCATAAGAGTAAGGAATTACTACTTTTGATAATTTTGTTTGTTTTCCGGTAACCCGTTAAACAATTTTGCTTCCATATTCAAAAGTGATAAAGAATGAGAGATATCAAAAATGTATTCCACGTTTGAAACATCTCAAGTGTAGCGTTTTCTTGAAAGATTCATTTCTTAAAGTTCAGATATGTTTTTTGTCATTTGTGGGCCCGATGTCATCAACCCAAATTTAGCCCTTGTGTTTGGACGCAAAGATATGTATAATGGTTATAGCATGTTAAATTTCAAGTTTGTACAAATTACCACGCCTTGGTAATTACGCGTTTTGATTATCATCCAAATTTTGATTTTCTCCGGTCCCTGTTACCCGATTTGGTCGGGAACGTTTTGAAAGCAAAAGGCACTGCGTCTGAAATACCTAAGTGTGGTCCAAGTTTCACAGTTCTAAGATTTACCGTTTCTCTTTGTAGGATAAAGAAACTCTCCGCGGAGAAACTGCACCCACCCACCCACCATCCCACCCACCACACCCCAAACACCAGCACCAGCCACCAGCACCAGCAGCTTAAGGAATTGACGATGTTGAGAGCCTTTTTAACACAGAACGAGTTGTCGGCTCGGGTTGATTTTTTTTTTGGTATGTCATGGACCACATACCAGGGCATATACCGCGTTTCAAGAATTGTAACTCTTTGGCGGCGGCGTGTGCAGATAGCTGAAAACCCCCCAACTCTATGTAGGTGTAATGTAGGGCCGGAGTTCGGTGTCGCCTAAGCTCATCGCATCGCTTGTCTGCCGGGCGGACGACGTCTCGCCTAGATAGTGTGGTGATACGTTATATTGGAAAGGAATCCAACATTTTAAAATCTAAGAACTACAATGTAAATAGGCGTTAGGGCCTAGATATGCTAGGTAAGGTATACACATGAATATGAGAGAATAACTAGAGCGTTAAGTGAGTACAGTAAAGAAGTACATTATCAAAGGTGTCGACGAGAATTCTCTGTCTTTTTCCATAATCATTTTTTTATTTGCCTTTTGAATTTAATTTGTTTTTTTGTATGTGGCTCCTTATTTCAATTGGGATTGTATTAAAAAGTTTTAGGCCATATGAATTGACAATGTCTTTGTCCAATGCTTTTTCTTGCCTTGGAATGATTAAGTTTAAATTTGAGGATTCCTCTTGTAGTAGGGCATAGTTGCGTAGGGGTTGGGTTGGAGCGAAGAATAGTGGGAGATAACAGTGCCGTGTGTTTATGGTTTATAAGCTTTTAAAAATTATTTGTCTGATGTCAAATAGGTCGAGTCATGAAAAAGTTGTGTCAGAGGGGGACCAGTAGGGCTTGTTGCTTATTACTTTTAGAATGTGTTTTTTGGATTATGTTTAAGGGCTCTAAATGGAGTTTCTGATCCCAACCCCATCCTACGATGCCATACTGCAATCTCGGTAAATCAGACGGAAATAAACCATTTCGAGTGTTTGGCATTTAGTTAGTTGTTTTCAGCCTAATAGAACCCTTTATAGACAATATCTAATTGTTAGTTATAGTTGCGTTTATGTGTGCTTTCCAATTAAGTTGCTGCAAGAGTGATACATTAGATATGTAGCATGGTCCACTTTTGTGATTTCGTAGCAGTTGCAGTTGTTTAGTGGTGCTGTGCATTGGTTGCTCATGAATTTTTATATTTCCATGAATTTGGGTGGATGGCTTGGCTGGTAGTGAAGGGGATAAAGTACTGTTTTAGCTAGTTTAGGGTAAGTAAAATTTTGTTTGTACCATTTAATATTGGTCCTCAAGGCACTTTGTTGCCGTGTTTATCGTTTCATTCATTTCTACCTCTGAAAAAAACTAATTGCTGTGTCGGCGGCGTATATAAATAATTCTTCATTTTCTTTGGGTAAATTACAGATGTCGTTTACATATATATGGAAAAGAAGAGGACCAAGCACAGTGCCTTGGTGGCACCCCATACTTTATTGTACGTTCTTTACTCTGCTTGTTCGATTTTTTACACTGTGGGTTTCTATTTGTTAGATAGCTTTTATTAGATTAAGGCAGTTTTCCCCTCACTCCATACATGTCAAGTTTGTGGAGCAGTAAGCTGTGGTCTTTCAGTGTCAAAAGCCTTGGCTAATGTCAAGTAAACCTACTAATGGATTTTGTGTTTTGTATAGAGCCATCATATATATCACCTTCAGGGCTATAGATAGCATTGTCCGTTACTAAGACATTCCCCTAAAACCAAAATTGGGGTTTGATAAAATGTTGTGTTCTGTTCATAAATTGTGAGGCGGGTTTTGATGCATTTCTCATAATACTTTGAGAGTGAGTTAAAAGAAGAGATTGGACTGTAGTTCTCTTTACTTCTTATCTCCGGATTTTTAGATGGGAGAGATAATTGATGTGTATAAAGATGGTTGGGAAAATTACAGTTTGTCTACTTAAATTAAAGATATAAGCATAGCGGTCTTTAGGATATGTTGATGCACAATTTTGATTGTTTAACTTGAAACTGGTCTGTCAGCCTGGGGCAATAGGCAGTCGTTAGTCGGGTATGTATGTCGTTAGTTCGTTGATTTTTACTGATTAGAAACAGGCTACTTTCGAAGGCGTTTTATGTTGTGTTGTGGTAGTCTATTGGTTTTCGTACTTGGTTTTAAGTCGTATTTAGTATGTTAGTAGCATAGTTATGCACAACCTCTGAGAAAATAGTTAACGAATCTTCGGCAATTTCATCTGTGTTTTTAGTTGATTATCATTGCATATTTCTTATTCTGGATAATGTTATGGACCTGACTGGATGGGTCATATACAGAGGGTTCTTACATGTCATCGATTATTTGCAAGATTTTTCGTATGTTTTGACAAGCCTCTTGAATTTTGTTTGGTGAAAAGTTCTTCTTTAGTTTTTTCTATTAATTGTGTAAGATAATTCCTGTAATAGTTTGTAATTGAGTTCTCATGCTGGTCCAGGGTTTTTTTTTAGCTTTATACATAGAGCATTTTCTTTTTTTAACTTCAGTTCCAGGCTCTGGTTCTTATTGAGGGGTGATTAGTACAAGTAGTGGCCCAATACGATAAGTTCTTAATTTTGGGCTGATGTTTGGACCAAAAAGGGTGGGGCAGTAAAACGTTCATAATTTACATTGACACAAAGTTTATGTGTTCTGATCGTGATTTTGTGCAATTTGGAAGGAAAATGTGAAAAAGTTGCCAAACATTCATTGAAAAAGGTTTGATATAAGCCCTTTGTCTTACAAGATTAAAGTAATATCGCGTTCAGCGAAGCGGCCAGCGTTATATATGATGGAGCTTGGATCATTGTCGTTGCCACTTTAGGTATCTACCTATGTCTGATGCTGTAGGTTATGCGTTGCAAATCCGGGTTAAGACAGATGTACAATTCTTATTCTGAATGCTCATTAATGCAATGTAATTTGGAGAAGGCCCTATTTCGTAAAGGTGACGTTGGGCCGCCGTAGCTGAAAGAAGTTACAATAGTAGTCCGTGTGAAAATAAAATAGTCCCTCGCCGCATTCAGTTCTTAGTTGTGGTATCGTTGACTTGTGCCGGTTCGTCTGGGTCTGTGGCAACATCAATCACGTACTCTGTGCGTCATGCGGGAAGAAATTAAGGTAATTCAAGAACAATCCACTCAGTCCGAGCTACTTACCGGGACGAGAGGTACGCGTGACCACTCCTGTGCAGTTATTCCTGTTACTGTACTCCCGTACATAATGGGAATAAACTTTATACACTAGTTTTTTAAGGCTATTCGACCGCGTTTTTCTATTTTCCAAAATATGCTACCAAGTCAAAATATAATAATGGCTTTGAAACCTGGCTATTTTAGAAAATCAAACCTATTTTTTTCAAATTTTTCTTATCCTGTACACGGCCAATATCGCCACCTCAAAATAATTTCAAACTTCCATTCCCCGGGCACACCATTCAACGTAGGGTGTTGTGCTTATGTGACATTCATTTTCAACTGGTTTTCTATAGGCTGACTGAGAGAATAAAGATTTTTTTAAACAATTGTCGTTCCTGCGAATTTTTTGTTTGGCAGTACAAATCGGTACAAAATATCGCCAAGCGAAAAAATTCGCAGGAAAGACACGCAATTGTTAAAAAAAACTCCTTTTTTCTCTCAGTCAGCCTATAGAAAACCAGTTGAAAATGAATGTCAGAAAGCACAACACCCTACGTCGAATGGAGTGCCCTGGCGAATTGAAGTTTGAAATTATTTTGAGGTGGCGATATTGGCCGCGTACCGGATCAGAAAAAATTGAAAAAAATAGTTTTGATTTTCTAAAATAGCCAGGTGTCAAAGCCATTCACTATATTTTGACTTGGTAGCATATTTTGGAAAATAGAAAAACGCGGTCGAATAGCCTTAAAGTGGCTACAAAACGCTATAGAATGACACTTGAAAATGCTATATACACGTCTCTCATCATAATTTAGTTAGACCGAGGTGATGAAGAATTAATTCTTCAAGGCTATTGTACCACCTCTGACCGATGTTTTGAAAGTCGAAGAAACATGTCTGAAAAGTTTTCTGCATGAATAAGGGCTTTACAAACAACAGGAAAAAAATTATTAATTTTTTGGGGATGGATATAACCTCAATTTTGGCCATTATGTCGTTTTTTGACAATAGTGTAGCCTTGTGCAAAATTTAATTTTGAAAATAGGTTTTCTGGATATAGTTTCCGGAATTTGGGGGGTCACCTTGTGCGTGCAGGATTCGGTATCCTTGGTCACAGCTTGACTCATAACAAATAAACATTTTTTCATTTACAAAACCATTGACGATAAAAAAATATTATTTCTTGTAGGTTTAAGTCGCAACGGATTTTGCTCATTTTGCTAGCGGTTCTCAGTTACCTGTTCTCGGATGTCTGTTTTAAAGTTTCAGCTCAATCTATTTGGCCGTTCGGCCGTATGGGACCGGGCAAAACAAACATTTAACAAACAAGACTTGCGTTTATAGACGTCTTACAACTCGATCTTCACAGACAATGAACAAAACTGGAAACCCAATCACCCACTGCGAAAATCTTCGCACGTCATAAATATTCACCACGCAGATACTTTTTGTATGGGTTTTTGATTTTATTTACTTACTTGTTAACCCCCATTGTTGCCTACACTTGTTCGCTTGAGTTCTCGCTTGTGAATTGTAACGAATCTTGCATCGCCTTGGAAACTGCGTGTTACTCATGCGCCGCACACATGCTAACAACACACTGTCACACTCACGGCACAGATTGAAATGTTACGAGAATCATTAAGCTAATAACACAAAAATGCCACACACAATATTTATAATACAAACAATATAATCAAAAAAAAAATTCCTCATATAAAAATTGCAAATTAGATAAAACACGATTTAATAATAATTTTAAAAGGGTTTTTACAAATTAATAGCTGAAAAACATAATTCGCCGCGCAGTTATTTTATTAAGTACTATGCGGGACACGTGCGACTGCACTGGTTGAGGTGTGTAAACCCAAGTGTGTGCATCATCTGGACAAGGCCTCTGGTGGGGCGGCTCAATGTGATGCAGTAATAACAGAGCGGGGGAAAGACTCCGAGCCACTAACGCACAGTATTAACACAGATTATAATATTAATTTTAATTCTATTTCAATTAAGGGCAATCCTAGACCCAAAATATGATTTCTAATGAACACAGTAAAGACGTCTGAAAAGTAAGTAGAATGTAAGAGGGGTTTAATAAAAGAGCGGATTATTTTTTGAAATTTTTTGACGGGACATAACCCCAGAATCCACAATTATATTCAAATTACTGGAATCAGTTGTTCGAATTAAAAATTGAATTTTGAGCAGGGGTTTTTTTGCATAATGTTTCTACACACCTTTGTCTACAACCTAAATTGGTTTTATAGGGTTTTTCACGCGTTGCCGAATTTTTTTCCAAAAATTGAAATTGTACGGGAAGGCGAAAATAATGTGCAAAACAACAAATATATACTAGGGAAAACGCTTAAGTCCCGCCGCGTTGTTGGATGAGCGTATATGGTGCATTGGGGTGTCATGTGTTTCGCGGATTTTTTGTTGTTCTTTGAAAAAAACATTACTTAATCGAAGATTTTTTTAATTAAATTAATTAAATAAAAAATTAAATTAATTTTTTTAATTAAATAAAATAAAATTAAAATTAACTTAATTTTTTAATTAATCGTTTAAATTTTTTAAAAAGAAAAAAATCGTAAAATTGCAATTTGTATAGAATAATTATTCGATGCGCTCAAATTTAACAAGAAATATAAATTCACGAAATTAAGGTTCTGTAAAAAATCATTACAATAAGATTTAAAACATGTAGGTGTTATAAGTCAAAGAATTGTTTTAGAAAAGAAAAACCCGTAAAATTTTGATTTTCATGAGAATAATTTTCGATTACGCTCAAATTTCACACAAATATCTTTAATTCATAAAATTAAGGTTCTGTAAAAAATCATTACAATCGAATAAAGCATGTAGGTGTTATAAGTCGAAGAATTTTTTTTAAAAAACGAAAAAAATCGTAAAAATTGCGTTTTTTTTTGAGAAAAAATTTCCCGATTGCGCTCAAAAAAGTGGCAGTTCTAAGTTCAGAGATTTTAAAGGTCTCCATAAAATTTCATCGCAATCGGAGTAAACGGTTAGCCGGGAAACGTGTTAACAAACACAAAAAATACAGAAAGAAAGAAAAAAAAAAAAACAAAAAACAAAAAAAACTAAAATTCCGGATTTTTTTCTCCAGTGTAGTGAATGGAATCTTCGCTTCGCTCGCTTACGCTCGCTACGCTTTAATTTTTTAAAAAGAAAAAATCGTAAAAATTGCAATTTGTATAAGAAATAATTATTCGATTGCGCTCAAAATTTTTTCAAGAAATATAAAATTTACGAAATTAGGTTCTGTAAAAAATCATTACAATAGGATAAAGCATGTAGGTAGGTGTTGTAAGTGATAGAATTGTTTTAAAAAAAAGAAAAAACCCCTAAAATTTTTATTTTCATAAAAAAATAATATTTCGTTTACGCTCAAATTTCACACGAATATCTCAATTCAAAAATTAGGTTCTGTAAAAAAATCATTACAAAACGAATAAAGCATGTAGAAGTTATAAGTCGAAGAAATTTTTTAAAAAACGAAAAAAATCGTAAATTGCGGTTTTATGAGAAAAAATTTCCCGATTGGGCTCAAAAACGTGGCAGTTCTAAGTTCAGAGATTTCAAAGGTCTCCATAAATTTCATCGCAAACGGAGTATCGGTTTAGCCGGAATCGTGTTAACAAACACACAAAAATACAGAAAGAAAGAAAAAAAAAAAAACAAAAAAACAAAAAACAAAACATTTCCGGATTTTTTCTCCAGTGTAGTGAAATGGAATCTTCGCTTCGCTCGCTACGCTCATCCAAAAACCAATAATCCTTATATTTAGGTTGTAGATGAAGGAGTGAAGAAATAATATACAAAAAAACATTGCTCAAAATTCAATTCTGAACGTGAACAACTGATTCCAGTAATTTGAATATAATTGTTGATTCTGGGGTTATGTCCGTCAAAAAAATTTCAAAAAATAATCCGCTCTTTTATTAAGCCCCTCTTACATTCTACTTACTTTTCAGGCGTCTTCTCTGTATTCTTTAGAAATCATATTTGGGTCTAGGGATTGCCCTTAAGTCTCGTCGTCAGATTAGGACATTTTGCTCATTTCACCTTGTTTTATATCTTGTTTTATAGCTCAATGAATAGGCCAGATTAACTTCTTTTAGAAGAATGGGAAGGTTATACTTGGAATGATCGCTTGATATTGTATCAGACAGAACATGTTGGAACACATCCCCCTGACAGACAGACAGACAGCCAGACCGACAGACAGACAGACAGACAGACGACAGACGACCCCAAATAACCACAATATTACAATAATAAAAATAATAAATAATATTTTAAAAAAAAAAATTAATTCAATATATTTATAACAATGTACAAATTAAATATGAATCTTTTTTATTTTTATTATTATTATTTTTATTTTTTATTATTATTTTTATTATTATTTTTATTATTATTTTTTATTATTATTTTTATTATTATTTTTATTATATTATTATTATTTGGGATGGTTTATGGGGTCCCAAAACCCAAAAGTCCAAACCCAATTTATCCCAAAAATTTATGGGAACAAAAAAATAATTTTAAAAAATATTATATGGTTTTAAAAATTTATTTTTTCATAATATTTTCGTCTCATTGGGGAAATAAAATTTTCATGGGGTCCAATCGAGCAGACGCGAATATATTGTAATATTTTTAAATTAAAAAACAAAAAATTTTGTTCCCCTGAGAAAATTTAGTTTTCCCAGGGGACATAATAAAATCGTTTTTTCCCCAAAAATTTTGAATAAATAGAAAATATTTGTCCATAATACGCTGAAAATTTGACCAGGGAATAGCTCGGTTTCAAAAGGGAAGGGGCCCTACACAGCTTTTTACCGGTTACTACACTGCTATCACCTTGGTTCCACACGTCCGAAGCAACGCACGCCTGATTGTGCTTGCGTAATTTTTCACTTTGCTACACGATGTTCATCTTCCTTAGAATTGCGGATGAAATTAATGAAAACATATGATGGGAAATAAAAGTACAACTAATGTACTTCTAATTGGTGGTCCAAGGAAATAAGAAGTGCATATTTTGAGATTGGTACCTCAATACCGCAATACAGCTGTAGCGATATATCACATTCCGGGACAAAACCAGAATTTTACTTGTTTAGATGGGTTTTTTTGCCAGCATGTGTAATTGCAGCGAGCGAAGCGAGCGTTTCAATTTTGACTCTGCGGAAAAATAGTCACTGTTTTTTGTTGTTGTTTGTTTGTATGTCCGCCATAATTTTCGAACGGAGGCTCGGATCGAGTTGAAATTTTGACATCCGCAAGCTTCGTTCTCGATTGAAGCCATTAGATTTGTGGCAAAATCGTTCAAAAGTAAAAAGTTACATTAAAGTTAATCGAAAGTTTTTAAAAGTAAAACGGTGACAAAATCCTTGAGGTGGCCAAAATCATAAAAATGTCCGTCCGGTCACTGATATGTTAATTTTATTTTGATCGATAAGTAGTGCTGGATGGAAATTACATTAAAACAAAAGTAACTTTACCATGCGCAACGAGTTGTATGTCTCGCATAACGTTCGAACGGAGGTACTCTGCTCGATGTTGAAATTGAACATCCGCACGAAACTTCTATCTGGGGATTGTGGCAAAAAGCGTTCAAAAAGTTACAAAAAGTTCCGTTTAAATTAATCAATTTTTTTTTACTAAAAAGGGTGACAAAATCTGCAGGTGGCCAAATCATTTAGAATGTCCGTTCCGGTCACAATATGTTAATTTTATTTTGATCGATAAGTAAGTGTTGATGAATTACATTTAGTAAAAGTAAACGTTACCATGGCAAACGAATAACAGTCGCACGAGTTTGATGGTCCACTATGCACTGAGCACCTAGAACAGTAATCAAAATACTTTCGAGGAGCAGTGTATAATTTGTATATAAAGAGTAAATAGTTTCCCAAAGAAATGTACGTCAAGTTCCTCTAGACGGCGGTGGATTCTTATAGCACAAAGTAAAGGTTTACCCAAGGTTTCACCCAAAATACATGGCCAATAATAAATATATGGAAATGGCCCCGTGGACAGCGAAACGCCGCAATTTTAAAATTAAAAATGTTGCAATTGGGGTCTAGCATAGCACGTGCCGCTTATCAACGCGTCCAACTGAAGGCGTTTCCTGTTTGATAGATTGATAGTTTTGCTAATGTCTATCTTATGAATGCTCTAAGGCTATTCGGTGACGTTGAGTGGTGAAAGAGTGAGGATGAAGAATGACTATTAGTCGGAGTGGAGAAGCCGGTACAGCACGTGCCTGTTCTTTCGAAAAATTACCAAATGTACACAACGGGTTACGTCAAAATCCAATGCCAAATTTCATGCTCTGTAATCTACTTTAACAGTGTTTGTCTACTATAGTATAATTATACAGGGGTTTTTTTTTCGTGGGGGTCCGCGCCCATCGTTGGAAAAATCCGGGCTTGGAAAAGTTTTGTTGAATTGGACTGTAACAGATTGACACACTTTAATAACATTTGTCAATACCTATTCAAACTGTCCGAGTCATGTCAAAGGTTGTCGATGTCGACAAATAATAAATGGTATGGGTCGACATAATCGATGGGACAAATGTCAAATTCCAATGAATAAAAATAATACTAATTACTTAATACTTCCAAAACTATAAAACTAGGAAGCTTCGCAATCGCGTTTCAGGCGCGTTGTTGATAAGCGTATTTTTTTTTTAAAACGAAAAAAAAGCGTAAATGCCTGTTTCATGAGAAATATACAATTGCGCTAAAATTCACACCATATATAAATTAATTAAAACATAAGTTTCGGATATAAAAAAATCATACAATAGGATTAAGAATGTAGAGTTATAAGGTCAAAGAAACTATTTAAAAAATGCTGCTTTCATGAAGAAATTATTTTTCGATTGCGGTCATATTTTCAACACCAATAATAGTAATTGTCATAAACATTAACAGGTCTGTGAAAAGAAATAAACTATGGAAAAACGCTCAAAGTGGCCGTCGCACGTATGTAAAAGGAGCACGGTACGTGGCAACACGGACCCGAGTATGACATTCCCATATTTACATACCAGAATAAAGTATGTAGAGGTAATGACCGATTAAAGGGTATCTAACGCTAAACTCAAAAATATATTTTCATCAGGCTAACTAGTAATGAAGTTTAGCAAATAAACAAGAAAAATTATTGGAGGCCGCACCATGACCTCCCAAAAACGCAACACATGACATATTTTTCGAGCCAGGTCCCCAAATGGAAGAAATCTCCCATAAGAAATAACATGGGGACGATCTTTATGCCCGTGACCTTGGAGGATTTGATCAAAAAAAATATTGGCCAGTTATTGAACGTACTCGAACAGCCCTTTCTGTAAATTCTCTATATTTGATTTTGTAGATGAGCAAGTAAGGTTCGGTCAAATCGCTATGTGATTACCAGAGGGGGGGTGTTGATTTTGGAATGCATATTTAGCGTGTTTGAGAGGTATATTGGCACAGTTTTCAAGGAACACGATGTTATAAAGGGGCATTTTTAGATTGGTTACGATGCCTAGTATCTATGTGGACCAAAAAGAAGGCAGTAAAGGACGATTTAGGAATTTTCCAAGAACACCAATTTCGCAATTTCGGGACAAAAAAAAGTAAAAAAATCGTTGTTTTAAAATCACAGTTACAAGAATAATTTTCAGCGGTCATTTAAGAGTAGTATTGTGCTATAGATCACGTGGTTTAAAAAATTTTTTGGGGGAGTTATTTACCCCTTTAAGCTAAAAATTTGGTAAAATAGGAGAGAATAGGTACTTATTGACCCTGCAAAATTCATAAAACGGAGAGAAAAACATTTTTTTTTAAATTTATTCTTATTTTTATAACAACAATCGGATTTGTTCCCAAAAAATATAACGCTCACGTGTGCCAAAGGTGTATGTACAGTGTGCCAAATTTCAGGTCTATAAAAAAACAGACATTCCAGCATAGTCAAGTGGAGACGCCGCTCATACAATCGGAAAAGCATGTAGGGTTATAAGTCGAAGAAATGTTTTAAAATTAAAAAAAAGAAAATTAGCGACTGTCAGTAAGAAAATAGATTTTCGATTGCGCTCAAATATTTACACGAATAATATGAATTCATAAAATTTAGGTTCTGTAAAAATCATCACAATTTCGATAAAGCCTGAAGGTGTTATAAGTCAAAGAATGTTTTAAAAAATCGAGAAAAAATTTTAAAATTGCGATTTTCACGAGAAAATAATTTTGATCGACTACAAAAAAGTGGCAGGCTCTAAGTTTAAAGGATAAGACTTCAAAGGCCTCCAGAAAAATCATCACCATGAGTTATCGGTTTAGCCGGCAATAGTGTTAAACAGACAGACAAAAAATACAAGAAAAAAAGAAAAAACACATTCCGGATTTTTTGTCGACCAGGTAGTGAACTGGAATCTTCCCCCCCGCTTCGCTTTTTTTCAGAAGGATGGTAGGAACAAAAGGTGTGAAATATTCGCTTGTCTCACGGCGGAGTATACCTCAGATTTCAGATTTATTATTCTTATTTATCTATACAGAAATCACATTCCTGAGCAACATTAGACAATAGAGAATTGAACCTATCGTGCCAAAATTTATGTTGAAGTGTTCAAGGTGCCTCACGGGCGAGTGCTGGATATCAAGGTCATAATAATCTCACTATTATCGGGGTGGGGGTGAATAAAAGTAGTTGGGGAGATATGGGTCGATTGGATGAAAACAACACACTATCATAATTTGATAATAAGTGAATCAAAATAATATTTCTGGTTCGAGCTAAATGAATATTTCAATTTTAGGGGGATGATTTAGGGATGTTAAGAGTGTTGCCAGTATATGCCTCCGGCTTATGTTTTAATTCTTGATTATTATTATCTCTACCCCATGCCAAATTTCGCGCTGGTAACAGGACATTAGTGCAATATTTTCCGCCAACAGATCTGGTGAATTTCACGTAGACAATAGTGTAATACTACATAAGGCGCGCTAAGGTAGAGGTGGAGCTAACGCAATGACGGGAATTTAGTTCCATGAGACGATAATAAATCGTATTTTCTAGTCGAATTATAATAAATAGAATATATTTGTCTCACTGGGAGCCAAATAAAATTGAAATATATTTGTCTACATGGGATCCAAATAAAATCGAATTTAATTGTCTCATATGATCAAATAGATAGAATAATTTGTCGCATGGGATCAAATTAAATAGAATAATTTGTCTCATGGGATCCAAATCCATTTATCCAAATCTCCTGGGATTCAAACGATATTGGATCCGTTGAAGAATTGTTTCATTAGGATTAGTTCCCGCGAGCAGAAAAACAATTAATATTAAAATAATTTTTAAAAGCTTATTTGGATCCCGTTGAGATTTGGTCATTAGGATTGATATCGGGAGACTCTCCCCTTTGTGGATCAACGGGATTGTTCATGGGATCCAAATCCAAAGGATCCAAATCCAATTGAAACCAAAATATCATGGCGAACTAAAACAAAAATTTAAATTTTTTTTTTTTTTTATATATGCAATATTAATATAAATCATAAATTATAGTCTCATGGGAACTAAATTCTCATGGGCTCCAACGAGAGACCTGATTAAATGCTGTTATTTTTAATTAAAACAACAAAATATTTAGTCCCATGGAATTTAGTTCTAGGAGACGATAATAAATCGTATTTTCCAGATAAATTATTGATAAATGAATATCTTTGCTCATCTAAGGCTGAAAAATTTGACCAGTAGAATGGTCGGTTCAAAGGTTACGCCATAGCAGTATTTATTACCGGGCCTTAGTACATCTTCTTTCAGCTTGGTTCCCACACGTCGGAAGCAAACAGCAGCACATGAATTGTTAGGTACGGCATTTTCACCAGAAATGGGTGTTTTCACGCGCAAACACGATTAGCTTTCAATTGATATTAGATTTATGAATAAATATGAGGAAATATAAGTATAAATAATCTGTAGGGCTACTTAATGCGCAATTGGTGATAAAAGGTCAACCTGACGAAATGCAGAAGTCCCATACCTATAAACTGTATTTTTGTTAGAATGTTTTACATGTTTTGGATTCTGGTGTACCGCAAAATACTGCAATACTAGCGTATTTATCAAATTTCCGGGACAAACCAGAATGTCTTTTTTGTGCTGTATGGTATTGATCGATTGATGTGATAAGTTTGCTTGAGTCTCCTAGAATGCTGTAAGGCTATTTGCGACGAATGAGATGGTGTAGATGAGGATGATGGATGAATTATAATAAGGGAGGGGAGAAACCCCACGGTACCGCACGTAGCCTCTTCTTCGAAAAACTACCAATTAACCAACGGCTTTAGCCCATCCGAAAGCACGGTGTCACCTGACAGTCATAAAGGTTCCTCCACTAACCCAGACTGCAAGCCAGGCCTCGGGAGAACGAATGGCATTCACTAGCTCCGAATCTTCCATCTGCTCTAGCCAGCGGTATACTATGGATACTTACTCCTACTACTGCTACGCTACTATTACTACTACTAGTAGTAGGCGCCTTGCTGCTAGTAGCTGCCTTGTGTAGGTGGTGAGGGGGGTTGTCTTAATGCGCGGGTAAAGGGCATGTCGCCTTGTGTATGAATAGAAAATCTCTTACCAAACGCAAGCAAAAATATATATGTGCTAGATCACAGAGCTGCTTCTGTGTTGCAAAATCCACGCCGAGATACCTGTGAATGAACCAGAGTAGACAAAGTGTTATGTTGCTGGAAAACAATTGTCGAGCATTTGCATTGCTTTCGTGAGGCCCTTATACGTGTATTTCAGGACAGAGCGTAACCGCACTCCCCCATGGGCCATGACCACGCCGAGCGTTAATGATTCGGCGTTCGAGTTGGCAACCAGCTGGCGTAAGACTTGGGGGGTCAGGGTGGGCAATGCCCCCCCCCCAAGTTTGGTCCGGGGGGGCAGCGAGGGGTGCGGCCAGCGAGAAGGGGGGGGGACCAATGTGAGTTAATATTAATCCCAGAAATTCCGTAGTAAATAATGCACTTACACACAGTAACAATGACAATTCACACTTTGGTAAAACGAAAATGTTTAGCTAGTATAGGTTAATAAATTATAAAAATGATCGCACTTCACGTTTATTTTGCGTTTCTAGATCGAGATAGTTACAGTCGACGTTGCAGCTAAAACATGACGAAAATAAAACTGTATTATGGTGATGAAAAATAAAATAAGCCTACCGTTTGTACCATTGCCTGGGGAAAAAATATATTTTTATTACCCAAAAAAATGGTGGGTATAATTCAAAAATGCTATTGTCTTTACCCATATTTTGATCACACAAAAGTGATGTACAACATATGAGGCCACAGGATCCGAAAGAGTTAAGTGCGTTTAAACAAAGACATAATAAAAATTTATTATATAGAAAAGGGACCAAAATATCATAACAAATCGCAGAGATACTGTAGTGTTGGATGAGCGTAGCGAAGATCCATTTCACTACAGTGAATTAAAAAAAATCCGGACATGTGTGTTTTCCCCTTTTCCTATATATATTTTTTTTATTATTGCGGTTTGTTAACACGATTTTCCGGCTAAACTCGATACTCCCAAATGCAACGAATTTTAGGAGGCCTTCGCAATCTCTAGGACTTAGACAACGCCACGTTTAGAGCGCAATCGAAAAATTATTTCTCATTTGTTTTAACCTTCATCAGAATTTTACGATTTTTTCGATTTTTAAAAAATCTTGACTTATTTTATTTTATAAGATGACATATTAAAACAAGATACAAATACTCCACAAGTACAAAATCTAGACAGAACTAATGGATTAGAAAACATCACGTAAATAAATTAAAATATACAATATACACAAAATAATACATTAACTCATTAAACATTTGAAAATTATCATTAAATGTGAAAACTATCAAAATTATTACAATGAAAATGAATTAGAGAATCTTGAAAGAGAATAGAAGAACAATTTATATGAAGAAGAGACTAATGGTAAATAAGCTAGTGAGTAAATACGTTTTAAATCCTAAGCTTGAGTGATCACGGATTAAATTAAAATAAAAATATTTGAGAGTAGAGATCAAAGTCTGTTCCCTCCAGAGGATTTTAAACCATTTAAAGAATGCTTGTTAAAATCTGTTTATGCATGAATTTTTATGGAGTTCGAGATGACTTACGGCTGGTTGAAAAGTCTTTGTGAAGGCGTGTATGTTGGGGGGTATATTGAAAATTTAATTGCAGAATTGAAAAATAGTGTTGTTAAACTAGGAAAACGCCTTAGTCCCGCCGCGTTGTCCGACGTTGTTGGATGAGCGTTATTGGTGCATTGAGCTGCTATGTGTTACGTGGATTTTATGTGTTCTGTAAAAAAAAACATTACTTAGTCGAAGATATTTTTACATTGAATTAATTATAAATAAAAAATAACTTAAATTTTTTTATTAATTCGACTTTTAAAAAAGAAAAAAAATCGTTAAATTGCAATTTTCATAAGAGATTAATTATTCTATGCGCTTCAAATTTAAACAATATTAATTCATGAAATAAGAGTTCGTGAAAAAACATCACAATAGGAAAAAGCATGTAGGTGTTATAGTTCAAAGATGTTTTTAAAAAAGAAGAAGAAAAAACGTTAAAATTCGATTTTATGAGAAATAAACTGTTTCGATAACGTTCAAAAACTCACACGAATATCTAAATGCATAAAGTTAAGGAAGGTCTTCCCAAAAACAGTTACAGTCGGAAACTAAAGAAGCAGTAGGTGTTGAAGTCGAAAGAATTTTTAAAAAATCGAAAAAAAATTACAAAATTGCGTTTGTTCATGAGAAAAAATTTTCCCTATTGCGCTCACAAAAACGTCGGGCAGTTATACGTTCAGGAGATTTCCGAAGGCCTCCATTAAATTCATCGCCCATCGGAAAGCGGTGTTAGCGGAATCGTGTTAACAGACCATAAAATACAAAAAAAAACATCCGATTTTTTTTCTCCAGTGTCGTGATATGAAATCTTCGCTTCGCTCGTACGCTCATCCAATACAATATTACAATTTGTAAGGTAAACCATGTCGAAACAGTTCCTTCGGTTTCTTAGTCAAAAGGTAGCATCTTTACAAAGTTGTGCATATAATCTACTCATGATACAGAAATGCTACTTTTTATACATTGATGTTTAATGAAAACACTTGTTGGACCCTTTTACATTATGAAGTTGGTGATTTAATATGTGAATCCAAATAGAGCTAGCAAATCTAAATGACGGTTACAAGAGAGAGGTACTAACTTTCGCCATGGTAGGTCTGGAGAAATTTCATTTTGGCAGTTTCGTCTCAGAAACCCAAGCAATCTAAATGATTTTGGAATATGTTAGAAAGGTGATCGAAAATGATAAGATCATGAGATATCAAATCCTTGACTATCGTGACTCTTTCCAAAATCTGATCATCGATTCTGTGGATATGAAATTCAACATGTTTCGTTTTGTAATAAACGTAATGACTGACACCAACATGCTTTATCCGAATGTAATGATTTTTCACAGAACCTTAATTTTATAAAATAATATACTCGGGGTGAGATTGAGCGAATCGAAAAATTATTTCTCATGAAATCGCAATTTACGATTTTTTGGATGATGCAGAAAAGCGAAAGGATTCCATTTCACTACACGGAGAAAAAAATCCGGAATGTTCTTTTTTTTTGTCTTGTTATTTGTGTGTCTGTTAACACCCCCCCCCGAGCCGGCTACCGAGACTCCAATTGCGATGAAATTTTCTGGAGGACTTCGAAATCTTTGAACTAAGAACTGTTCACGTTTTGTGAGCGCAATCGAAAATTATATATGAAAATCCCAATTTTAGTTTTTTTTCGATTTAAAAAAAATTCCTTCTACTTATAACACCTACATCGCCTTATACGATGTTCTGATTTTCACAGCTACCTTTATTCCATCGAATTAATATTATGGGGGAAATTGGAGCGCAAATCGAACAAGATAATTTTAAAGGAAAAATCGCAGTTTTATACGATTTTTTCGATTTTTTAAAAACACAGAACCTATAATTTAATGATTTATCAGAAATGTCGTATGAAATTTGTGTGTTGGTGTGTTGTTGTTGTTGTTAAATTCACGTCCATTCTTGGCTTATATCTTCTACTATCAACAACGTCTCTTGCTGTTTTATGTCGATGTCTCTAGCGCATATTCTTCAACATCGGATCTCGTTTGCTTGCAGTATCAACTCATTTGTGAGCACGTTGCCTTCGGGTCACGTGTAGAGAAGACAATAGGTATGTTTACGACAGAACCATGATCCGTGTTGTTCAGGTATACGTCCACTGCGGATGTTGCTTTTTTTAAACAGTTTTTTTATCGCATCATCGCATTGCATGACTCAGTTGCAAACAGAAATGCAAACGTAAGAGATTTTTGATGGTGGTAGTAAGCCGAGTACCGTGCCGTTGTAGTTGTTTAGTGGTAAACGATTACACATTGAAGTCGTTTAAAAAAAAGATGGTAGCAATTCTCGTGAACCAACAGTACTGGTAGTCGGTTTCCGTTCTCAATACTGGTACACAGGCAAGCTAATCCTTGTCCTAACTCTAATAGTCGCACTGAGTTTCCTTACATTTTCTGAAGTTGTCCTAGCAACATAAAGTGTCCTCAAAATCGGAGTGTTTATTTAAGAGTTAAAAGATTACGCTGATAGGCTGTAGGGCGGATGTATTTTTTTTCTCAATTTTTGTACATGTGGGATATCACAAGTTTAGTTTCTTATGGAATGTGTATAGGTAAATTAAAATTAATCATAGTTTAGGAAATGTGCAATTTGAACCCTAATGTCGCCCAGCTAGAGGAATAGAGTTACTAAGTGGTTCCCAAGGCGTTGTGATAATATGGGAAATTTTGTTAACAAGAGGCGAGCAATAGAAACAATAAACAAAACTGTAAACCCTGAAAAGCTTACAATAAGGCGTATATAAGAACTTTCAATTTCGACAACTTAAATTACCCTTTTAAATATCTTTAAAATGTGTATACAAAAATTACTCACGTCCATGTGAGGTTTGAACCCTTTTAAGTGCCAACGTTTTGGTAAAAAATCGTGTAACAAAATACCGACGAATTAGTCACTAGACGAAATATTGAACCACACTGATTTTGAGGTAGTTACAACCTACTTTTTTTAATACGAAGGAAAGTTCGTACCAAATTTAAATTGGCTGTGTTGTCTGTACCTAATTACCCCGGTGTGTAGTTTCAATTTCAATTTTCACATCCATGATTGCTCGATGACACCTCGGAAAACGATCACCTCTGGTAGCATATACGGTGCCTGAGTGTTACTAGCGCACCGCTACTGGACTGCGGGCCTGTAGTGTTGGAGTACATAGCTGGGAATCAGTCGTAAATCATGTACATTGTTTTATATCTAACACATGGCTGACGAAGACGACGAAAAGGTTAAAAATTTTCATTCGGTAGATGTTTCAGTCAGGATGTCGACGTCAAATGAAAACAATTAATGGTTTATTATTATGTTAACAAATTTGTACACGAATTATGTTCACATAATCGAGTGAATATCATTTCAAAAATGTCTAGAGTGCTATATAGTAAGGACAAATTTCTATTGGTTGGGTGGATTTTAAAACGTGTTCGTGCGAAGGAAGATTTGGTTGATTAGACCGAAAACTGTTAAAAGGTAATTTTATTGAAATAATATCAAATACTCAATAATGTTTTAGAAATACCACCTGGAATACCCTTCCCAAGTGTAATGGATGGAAGGCAGAAGGGTGGTATATCGTTTGCTCACAACGGATATTAATATTACATTGTTATCTGCCAACATGCCAAAGTTCTCATGCTGGTAACTTACTTTACAGTGTTTGTCACTAAAAAATAGATTTAATTAGGGGTGGGGCGTTGGACAAATTTGGGTTTGGATGAATGGTATTTGTTGATTGACTTCGTCTGAATATTATGACACATAATTATAATAAGCATTTGAACTACTATTCATTTTGTATCCAATAAAACCAAACCTAATAGTTAAGGATGGTATGGAACAATAGGGGTAAAATATTGCTTGCCTCCCGACGGATTATATATTTTTCAGAATTATAATGTACCTTCGTGCCCAATTTAATATTTGATTGACCTCAACGGTGCATAAATGGCGAGTGCTGAAAATCAAGTAGTAACATATAAAACTATATAGGGGTGGGAGTTGACAAAGTAGTGAGGAGATAATAGATGGGTTGACTTGGGTGAATCAACATCATACACAATTTTTAATAGTACTTGAATCAAAATAATATTTTGGGTTTCGAGCTAGGAATTATTTAATTTTAGGGGAGATTAGGGGATGTTAAGAGTGAAGCATGTACTATTCCTCTCGGCTTATTTTAATTTTGATATTATGAATCTACCTCTATGCCAAATTTCGCGACTGGTAACGGATTTGCAATATTTCTGCAAACAGATATGGGAAATTTTCATGAGACCAATAGTTTATACACATTGTTAGGGTGGAGGCCAACTGCTAATGACCATGAATTTAGTTCCCATGAGACGATAATAAAATCGCTATTTCCAGCTAATTATTAATAAATAGAATCTATTTGGTCTCAGGGATCCCTAATAAATAGAATAATTTGTCTCTGGGACCAAATAAATCGAATATAATGTCTCATGGGATCAAATAAATTAGAATAAATTGTGTCACGGGATCACATAAATAAAATATAATTGTCCCAGGGATCCAAATCCCATTGATCCAATCTCATGGATCCAACTAAAATTATTGATCCCCTGAGAATTGTATCATTTAGGATTTATGTTCCGTAGACAGAATAACATTCACGAATTACAAATATAATTTTTAAATAAAGCACATTTGGATCCCGGAGAAATTTGGACATTTAGGATTTGGCTTCCCGTGAGACTCTCCATTATTCATATTATTATTATTATTATTATTATTACTATTATTATATATATTATTATATTATTACTTATTATTATATATTATATATTATTATTATTATTATTATTATTTTATATATTATTATTATTATTATTATATATCTTATTTTCTTCTTTTCTGCTCTCCTTTGCACCGAGCTCATCTCGGCCAGATGAGCGAGAGTGCGCACCTAGCGTGGGGACCAACGGTGGTGGGGAACGCCAGAACTCAGGGATGGCTGAGGACACTTCCGCACGATGTTGCTCTGTACCAAGGATTGCAGCCTTCGGCAGACACGACGTGCTTGTACTTAAGATGGAGCTTCTCCTTTGCCGCTGACACCCTTGGTGACCAAAACCCGTGACGGAGGACGACGACAGGAACGATTATGTTATATTATTATTATTCTTATTATTATTATATATTTTTATTATTATTATTAGTATTATTTATATTCTTATTATATTATTATGATTATTATTATTATTATTAGTCATTATTATAATTATACCTTTATTATTATGTTTATTAGATTATTATTATTATTTTATTATTTATTATATATATCATTTTATTGGTTGGTCATCATACACACTCGGTCAAAAAACAGGAGAGAACATGTGTGTACGGACATACGTCAAGTACATCCATGTTGTACCTATATTAACATCACAATAGGGAAACGCCAAAGCGTTGAATAGACGATGTGAGGATCCATGTGTTAGATTACCCGGGAACATCCCTTTCCTCCCATATACACTAAGGCTGGATCTAGCCCAGTATGGGGAAATGCTACCGGAGGTTCAACACATGGCTCACTCAGCTCGGTCTATCAACGACTTAGGCGTCCCTAGTCTAGTGGCTAAGGCGCCCATACCGGAATGTGTGGAGAAGCGTGATGGTCAAATCCTGGTCGGATTAAATTTGTAGTATGGATGTATTTAAAAATAATATTAAACATGTTTGAAATGCATATGATACAACGCAGTTCAGTCTAATCTCATGTGACAAATACTGTGGAAAACAGCAATACAAAATATGGCGTTAAAGATTGCAAGTGTACTCAATCTCCCAGCGCATCTTTGGGGTACCTTGAGCATGCACAATTTGAACTCTTTGGCCATTGCATAACTGCAGTACAAAATATTTTTCAGACCACAGCCTCCATGCAACCGAGTACATCTGAGAGGCAGTGATTTGTTCAAAAGCGGAAACCATTGTCGTTTAAAAGAATTCCGAACATGTTATGCCTATTTTCCGTTGTTATTTCTTGTAAGGTTTAAATCGAATGGATGTACTCATTTTGTTAGCAGTTTAGTTACCTCGCGTCACTTATGCTGTTTTTAAAATTCAGGGTCAAATCTATTGACCGTTCGGCGTAGGGACGGACAGAAAGACAGACATTGTACACAAGTCAAGACCAAGGCAAGATCGAGTGGAGTTAAGGACTTCGCTTCCGCTGCGTACAATCGTCTAATATTATACTGAAGATACTTTATAACATAGTTGTAGGTAGATAGTTGTATCTTTCTTTCAAACTGACTAAACTGACACAATGACAAACTGTGCAAACCTGTGCAAAACTATGCAAACTGTGCAATCTGTGCAAATGACAAACTTGTAAAACTGACAAAATGTGCAAACCTTACAAACTGTTGAACACTGTGGCAAACTACAAACAGAGCCACATGGCAAACTGACAAAATCGACACATACAATGACTAAAACTGTACAAATTGTTCAAACTATACAAACTACAAACTGTTGCAAACTGACAAACTGGCAAAACTGACAAAACTGTGTAACCTGTGCTTCCTGTGCAAACTGTGCAATCGTGCAAAATGACAAACTGAACAATGTCAAACTGTACAACGTTAAACTGTGCGGAACTGACAAAACTCGGCAAACTTAAAAACTGGAAAACTTACAAACTGTGCACACTGTGGCAAACTTACAAACAGTGCACACTGTGCAAACTGACAAAATGACACAATGACAAACTGTACAAACTGTACAAACTGACAAAACTGGTGCAAAAACTGACAAACTGTGCAAAACGGAAAACTGTTCAAACTAAAAACTACAAACTGTACAAACTGTTAAACATACAACTTACAACTGTCAAACTTCAAACTGTACAAACTGACAACTCTGCAAAACTGGAAAACTGTGCAAAACTTTGCTTACTGTGCAATCTGTATAAACTGACAAACTGTGCAAACTGTGCAGTTTGTCATTTTGCACAGTTTGCACAGTTGGCACAGTTTGCAAAGTTTGTCAGATTGCACAGATTGCACAGTTTGCACATTTTGAACAGTTTGCACAGTTCGCACAGTTAGTCAGATAGCGGACTTGAACCAATTCCTTGTTCAATTTTACTTCATTGATGAGCAACTAGCGATCAGTTAGCCACTGATTGGCCACGATTCACGATTTGGGGTAGGACAACATCAACAACGCAATTACTATTTTTTATTTGTATGGTTTATTACCATAAGGATCTACCAGGAACTTGGTACTCCTTTTAAAGTGGAATATTCTATGTAAACACGTTGAAAAACAACGAAGTAAAAGTATAGTAAAAGAGGGTTCAATGGTACAAACAAAACTGCTCATCCATCAACGCGACAGTAAAAAGCGTTCGCAATGCAGCCTATAATATCATTTTGCTAAAATAACATATTGAGTACATTTATTAAATGATTAAATCAACTGTTAATATATCACATGCATTTGGATGTGCTATAATGTGTGATTATGCAGTCATGCTGAAACAGTTATCAAGGTCAAAAGTACGATAAAGGTCACAGGTCAACATGGCATGTTGAAATTTATTTCATATGGTTCTACTTCGTCTAAGCTTTAAATAGAGATGGTCACACAACTATGTTTAACAATTTTTCGAACAGTTCATTTTCAGGTCATTATGTCAAACAGGGCATTAGACCAATTTATGGTCGCTAGTCATATTTTTAGCACCATCATTTTTTTTAAAGATTTAGGAAAGTACTTTAACGTAGAAATCAACATTAACCAAGGTGTTATCAATACAAATTTAAATTTAAAAAGTTTAACCCCAAAAATTTAAAAACCCCAAAACATCCCTTTCCTATGAAGAAATCTGCGATTCCCGTTGCCAGAATGTTAAGCCTAATGTTACCCCTATTTGGTAAAAATTCAAGTTTCCATCAACAAAAACCGAATTGTTTTTGCTAATCAACCCTTCAAACCAGAGGTGTAGGCAACATGCAATAACGGTGCCTGCACGGGATATCACGATGGCTCCAAGTCAAAGTTAGTAGGGTATGGTCCCCAGAAAACGTGTGCCAAGTGCCTTGCTTGTATCAAAAATGCAAGGTCAAATCTCTTAAATCCGGACTAATACAGAACAATTAGATTTATTTCCTTATTTTTAATTCCCCCCTTTTAAATATTAATACCCCCGGTTATACTTCTACTAGGAAAAAAGCTTAAGTCCCGCGCGTTTTTGGATGAGCGTAATTGGTGAATTGAGCTGCCATGTGTTTGCGGATTTTGTGTTCTGTGAAAAAGTCAGAACTTTGTTGAAATTTTAAAATTAAATCAAATTAAATAAAAAATTAACTTATTTTTTTAATTAATCGTAATTTAAAAAAAGGAAAAAAAACGTAAAATTGAAATTTTAATGAGAAATAAAATTTCGATTACGCACAAATTTTTACACGAATATATTAATTCTTAAAATTAAGGTTCTGTGAAAAAATCATATAATCGGATAAAGCATGTAGGTGTTATAAGCAGAAGAAATTAAAAAAATCGTAAATTGCGATTTTCATGAGAAATAATTATTTTATACGCTCAAATTTCACACGAATATCAATTCATAAATAAGGTTCTGTGAAAAAAACATTCAATGGGTAAAAACATGAGGGGTTTAATCGGAAATTTTTTTTTTTTAA
>JAMZAV010009535.1:0-25662 GCA_024449915.1 Sweltsa coloradensis | reverse complement strand
CAAAACGGGACGAGATCGAACTCAGGAATAGCAATCGGCCATCTTGAACGGGTAAACGTGGTCACGTGGTACAAAACGACTCGTCCCGTCCCGTCTCGTGGACGGGTGGAACTCAGGAATAGGGCTCCAGGAATATTGCCATTATAAGCTTTTGATTACAAAATACTTTTAAATCTAAAGGTATTATCCTTTTTGCATGCTGATTTTGCACATTTGTCTGCTACGTCGTTGCCTAAGATCCTGGAATGACCAGAGACCCAACAAAAAACTACAGACATTTGTTTAGAGGAAATCTTTAAAAGTATAATCGGAATCTTGTGAATTATGGGATAACTTGGATTTGGTCTTGGTCTGTGTGTGTGTGTATTTATTTATTTATTTATTTATTTATTTATAATTGTACCGATAGGGGAGAGAAAACATCTTCCAAAAGGATATTTTCTCAAAAACGAGAAACAAAAAGAACATAAATGTGACGGAACATCAAAATGACTTTAAGATATAATGAGAAACAAAATAATAAAAATAAACTAGGAAGAGCCTGATGGGCTTCTTCCTTTCCGTCTAGATACTAAAAACCAAGGAGAAAAATACAATAAACAATGTTAGGGTTTGGGGGTACAAACCCTATCGGTCACTAAAGAAAACTGAAGGTCTTTACAGGGTCAGTGCCTGACAGAAGAGGAGCTCCCCATCAAGGACGGAGCAGAGCGCCTCTCTATCACACCACTTTGCCTCAAAGCCGTCTATCGTCCCTCGCCCAAGGTGCCAAGCATACTCCTTGAGGAGTCGGGACTTCAGACGGGCTTTGAGGACCACTTCGTAGGGAGACGGCGCACTGCCGTCCTTGAAGAAGCAGACTAGTAGCCTGTAGATTGTGCTTTTGGCCAACACGAAACAAAGTTGGCCAGATCGATTTGACCAATAGTGGAGGTGTTGTCGGGCCAGAACCCGACATACAAATCTCGGAGAGACAACCTTGGGCGTCCCAGAATGCCTCTTATGAGGGAGTCGGCCAATCGCCACATGGGTTCGGCCTGCCGACAGGACACCACCATGTGCCACGCCGACCCCTCCACCAGGCACCAAGGGCACAGGCGGGAGGCGACCAAACCCGCATGAAATAGGAAAATGGGGTCGGCTAGACGGTTCTTGTTGAAGCGCCACACCACCTCGGAATCTAGTCCCAAGGATGGCGGGCGGGCTAGGCCTTTCCAGTTGATGCGGTCATTGGACCATTGACCCTCTGCGGAACCGTCTATGCCGAGCCCCTTCACCATGATATCAAGCAGGATGGTCCGCCTGTTGGTCACGGGAATTAGAGGGACCCACATGCCAGAGAGCGGGCGACGGTAGAAGAGCGATGGTGGCCAGGGTTCAGGACCCGGAATCTCCTTGACCCCACGAAAGCGGAGGTCACAAAAAGCCCGGATCCTGTTCCCGTTGATCCTCAGGGCTTCGCGTGTACGACGAGGCAGATTGTCGAAGCCCTCTAGTGAGTCCACGTCTACCCACTCATCACCGACGAGTAGGTCCCCGAAAGTCCCACATCCCAGTGCAGACCAGGATGGAATAAACGGGGTGGTCGCTGTAGGGATCAGTGAGGTCAGCGTGAGAGGGATGTGTGTGAATGGGGGCGATGGAAACGCCGATTAGACCGTTTCCGACAGGCATCAGGTCTGGCTAAAAAAAACTGAAGAAGAGCAGGTTAATTCCTTAATCTATTTCAAGTGTGATGTAGCCGACGACATTCTTATAGGATTTAAGCTGAATGAAGCTGATACCAAAAGCTTCAAAATAGTATGTACTAAGTTCGATTATTATTTCGTCCTTCGTAGAAATATAATCTACGAGAGGGCAACATTCTTTAAAAGAATGCCCAAGAAGCTCAAGTGAGACTGTAGATGAGTTCATCACTGACTTGCATAAATTAGCACAATAATGTGAGTTTGGAACCATGCAAGATGAGCTTAGAACTAGAAGGGATAAGATTGTCATTGGACTGCTAAACTGGGTGAGCAAATGCAGCTGGACCCAGACTTAACCTTGGCAAAAGCCATAACTATAGCTAGACAGTCGGCTGAGGTAAAGCGTCAATTGAATTATTTAGTATTTTTAGTATTTACCGTACACAAATTTGTACTGTTGGGGCTCTGCATACTAATGACAACTATCAATATAAGTCTTCAGACACAAATAGGCCAAAATCAAAAAAACTGTTTTTAAAATAGACAGTGGGGCAGATGAAACATGTGCTTCTGTCAAGCTCTAGACTCCACTTTATTTATCTTTTTCTTTGTCTTCTAAAGAGCAGTATCACCAACACAATCCATATGGCCATTACACAAACATAATTTCGTAAATGAAACCGTCAATATGTGCCCCCTGTCAAACATTGCTTTGCATAAGTAAGACCAACCAGTAGTTTAGGCATACTTTGCCAAGCAAGTAAATGTTATTCATTCCTGCTCACGCCTAGGCCTAAAGCCATGGCCGAAGCCATTTATCTTCGGCCAACAGCAGTTTACAAAATATAACAGGTCCACTATGCCTAGCCTAAGCCCTAGGTCTAGGCCTAACCTCTAAAATATATTTTGAGGCCTAGGGCCTAGGCCTCAAAATATATTACCTCGAGCGCCATGCAGCAAGTGCAGGCCACGTACGTAAGGAAAGGTCCGTGCTGGGCAGTACTTCGATGACAGATCACTTTAACAAAGAAGATAATGGGATAGTAGATGCGGAACTACGTTGGTCTAACTTCATTGCCGAGAATAATCTACCAATGGTGTTAAGTGCAGTGGCGGCCTTACCTACACCCTGACCGGTGCCATGGCACCGGTACCTGCCAAGGGTGGGTGGGCCAGCGTAGCTCGTGAACCCACCCACATATTTTGACTTAAGTAAAAATATTGTTAGTATAAAAATGATGTGTTGTGCAAAAGCAGCATTGTGTTTTGTAAGCCCTGTACGGTCTTATCGTCTACACAAGTCAATTCTATAACAAAAGACACCGCACTATGAGACAGTGATGTTTGCTTTCTTTGTTTTGTTATCTAGTTTGCCAATACAGCTGACTGGGTGGTCAGTTCTGTGTAAGGTGGCCTGGTGGTGTTTCGGGGGTTGCGCAGTTGCGCTGCGTCTGTCTTCTATCTCGTTCTCGGGCAAACGAATATGTTTGCCTGTATGCTTCGTCATTAGATACAAAATTGTAATTACCTAGAAATTTACTAAAACGGGCCACTTAACTTTTTTTTTTGAGTTCTTAGACCGCAGAAAGGTGCAGTAAAACATAGTTTACAGAGTCCGAAAGCAGTTAAAACATGACGAAATAACTGTAGAATGGTGAAAAAAAATTCGCCTTTAGCGGAATGGCCTGCCCACCGACAAAATCTTCCAGTGGATTTGCCCCCCCACAACTTTCAAAACGTTCCTACACGCCTGTAAATATCGATATTAATTCTGCGATTGATGCTTATGCAACAAAATCTTCATTGCTACGCAAATCACTTCTTTATACATAAATAATTTAGGTAAGTTAGTAATTTTTAAACTCTTTATGTGATTAGTTGTTTTTCTTTAGCAAACAAGATAAATGCACGGAGGGTTACGAAATCTAACGAAAAAAATGGAACTACTTTGAGAATCATAGTGCGGAGTGCCCTAACTTAAATCACCACTGAAACAAAACAATTAGAAGAAATTACAAAGTTCTAAATATGGTGTGGGTATATTTAAAGTGCATTTTTATTATTCGTGGAAAAAGTTGGAAAAAGTAGGGTTTTTAATAATAGAAAAACATTGATTAGCTTTTATTCTGCTGCTCAAACGCGCGCAGATTCCCGCCAAACATGACCTTGAAATGCAAAATTTTCCCCCGTTTATTGTTCGCCCCTCTTAAGTTGTTTTTCATCACTGTGTGGTGCAGGCACATAGGAATCGGGAAATCCCCCCCCCCCCCCCCCCCCCACTTCAGAAAAGTAAAGACCAACAATTTCAACAATTTCTCATTATTGTTGGACGTGATTGCGACGTAATGACAGCATATTCAATGGTTGTAACATGGTCTATCTCGTCACTACTCCAATTCTTTTTTTAATAGTTTTATTGTTTTTACTGTAAAAAAAGACATTAATTTGGTCTTGCATTCAACCCACTTATTTTTCCTAGAACGCACCAAAACCTCTCGAAAAACCTGGCTTTCAAAATTTTCGCCCGCAGCGCTGTAGTTGGGGGGCGGAAAATATCTGGCACTGGTCATATTAGAACCATCAAGCCGCCACTGGTTAAGTGATAATTTCACGAAGTTGGCGTCAACAATGTTTCCAGGCAGTACGATCGCGGCAAATTTCCGATGCTCTCGCACGAAAACCAGACAAATCATAGAACAGGTCTTGGGAGAGTCTGCCAAAGAAAACATCGTGGATGTTATGAAAACATCATTTTTCACACTAATGATCGACGAGTCAACAGACATTACTGTAACTAGGCAGATGGTCATAATGGTGCGCTTGTTTAGGGCGCCCACAGATAGGGTCGAAACTCAATTTTACAAAATCGTGTAGATCTAAGGCAAGGCAACCGGAGAAAAACCTGTTCAACGTTGTTGATAACGCATTCAAAAAAAGATGGTATTGACAAGAAATTTTGTTTGAGTATGTCGTCTGATGGAGCTAAAGCCATGGTAGGCGAATTCAACTCTGTGCTTTCATGTGTTAGAGCAGCGCAGACTGACATATAGTTCCTGCACTGTACTTGTCACGTATCCCACCTTGTGCATCGCATGCGTGTGCCGAGCTCCCAGATGTTTGTGAACAGTTGGCTAGGGATGTTTATTGTTTTTTTAATTTTTGATTTTCATTGGATATTGCTTAACGTCTCATATTTATGCAACTTGAGTAATCGAGACGAAGGGAGGGACGTAAGGGATGACGCGGGGGGACAAAGGGTGGACAGGCCTGTGCTGGTCAGAACCAGCCACAAGCGTATGGGGAGGGCAGGGGTTCCCCCACGTCGTGGTCGTCTCCGTCTGTGTCATCATCCGTCCGTGTTGTCATTGTCGTCGCCATCGGGGAGTTAGAAAAAGAAAGAACCAAGAAAAGAAGCGCGGAACATCATTATCGCAAACCAAGTCAAATGAAAGAAGCATACGATCGCCGACACACAATTGCACCAAAATATACAGTAGGCGAGATTGTGTTTATGAAGAAAGGCCCAACTCAAACCGGTTTTCCTACTAAGACGCAAGAAGAATACCGAGGACCCCTTGTCATAACTTGCGAATTACCGAGCGATACTTATCGAGTTGCTCAATTAGCCGACGCTGAAGATCGCCGCATGTATGTTACCACGGCACATGCCTCACAACTGAAGTCTTGGAGAAACCCAGTTTGGTGACGACGATGAACCCGAAGGCGAACGCGAAGGTGACCAATCCAATGAAGACGAACGCGAAGGCGACCAACCCATTGACGATGAACCCGAAGACGAACGCGAAGGTGACCAACCCAATGAAGACGAACGCGAAGGTGACCAATCCATTGACGATGAACCCGAGGACAATCGATCCGAGGATGACCAGTCCGACAATGAGCGACTGCAAGAGGAAGTGCGGGACCAGCGACCAAAACGCCAGACTCGTCGTCCAACTTATTTGGTCCATTTCGTTTAGGCCTGGTTTCATTTGACTGTTTACTATTTTGATACAATAGGCTTTCCGCCCAGATTATTTCAATTTTTCATTTATTCTGTTTGGAGTGTTAAGAAAGAAAATAAATTAGAGTCATGTAGGCTTAAAGCATAGTTGCATAATGGGCATATATACGTTGATAAAAACTAGAAAGAAAGATCGAGGTCGATCCAATTTTAGGACGGCCGAGTGAAGAATATTATCTAGAATAGGCCTAGAACTTTAAGGTTATGTTGCTCAAGCCAGCTAACAAGGCTGACAGCTCAACTCACAGCTTGATAGGTATTACGGAATCACCAGGCACTGCCTCCTAAAGGCTGGGCAGGAAACAAAGAGCATGATGAGAAGGGGAAGTAGTAAGAACATGGCTAGGATGGATGCTTTTTGGGAAGTGTTTTGTGAGTGACAAGTTTTTGCAAATAAAGAGCAATCTGATGAAATCCGGCGGAATGTTAATAATTGAGCAATAACTCCCGAACCATTCTACAGTAATGTACGTTGTTTAACACTAGGAAAACGCTTAAGTCCCGCCGCGTTGATGGATGAGCGTAATTTTTTTTTAGCGAAAAAAGCGTAAAATTGCGATTTTTTAATAGATAATTTTTCGATAACGCTCAAATTTCACACGAATATATTCATTCATAAAATTAAGGTTCTGTGAAAAAATCGTTACAATCGGATAAAGCATGTAGATGTTATAAGTCGAAGAATTTTTTAAAAATCGAAAAAAAATCGTAAAATTGCAATTTTTATGAGAAATAATTTTTTGATCGATTTTTCCCTCCGTGCAGTTCTTCGTTTAGAGATTTCATAGACCTCTATAAATTTCATCGCAATTGGAGTATTGGTTTAGCCGGAATCGTGTTCACAGACACACAAAAATACAAAAAAAAAAAAAAAAAAAAACATTCCGGATTTTTTTGTCCAGTGTAGTGAAATGGAATCTTCGCTACGCTCATCCAATTAAACGTGTGTCCAACTCCAACTCTTTAATTGTTAAGCCTGCGATAGGCCTATAATAATAACAATGTAACGTGTAAATGGTATGGATCGACCTACAAAACAGACGAAATTAACAAGCTTCCTGACAGTGTCCCGTTATAAAAACAACCGAATCTGTACCGAGTGAAGATACAATTTTGCCAAGTAGGCCTAGTAGCCCTACATCTTATTCAGTTATAGGCCTAATCAAACCTGGAGAAACTCGAGACCAGTGGTTCCCAACCGGTGGTCCGCGGACCGGTGCCGGTCCGCGGACTAATTGCTACCGGTCCGCGAAGTGCTGCTGCCAATTTATTGTAATTTTGATAATATTTTAGAAATGTGTAAAAATTCAAAAAACAGCCACATTTATGGCACTTTGCTTGGACCTACCTCTGTAACACAACTTCAATTTCATAAATGATTTTATGACGGTAAAGGTTCACAGATGCGACTTGGTTTGTAGGAAATAGGAATATCTTCAGTCTGTAGACACATCCTTGTGTAGTCAGTTGTGTAGTTCCTCGTTCTTGAAGCCCGTGTACAAAATTAAAAATTATTTGTGAAAGTGTTGTGTCATTTGTTGTGTTAACTGTTAATAGTTAGAAAATAAAATATGTTGGTTTTCGTGTAATGTTAGTGATATCGCCGAGAAAAATATACGAAAAAGTTAAGAGAAGACCCTGTGAGACGTTTTTATTAAAAAGTACGATGGTATGACAGGCTTGTTGCGCGGAAACCCGAGCGTAGAGAAACAACCACGATTGTAAACGCGCAATCCTTAGTTAAATTATTATTAGTGATACATACATAATTATAATCAACATCACTAAAAATGTTTAACAATCGATAATTAGTAATTTATTAATATATTTTTAACGATGATTTGAATGATGTTTCATGTGTACACTGTCTTCCGGTTGCCTCTTCCCTTCGTCTACCTTTTGCTCAGATCGCTGTACAGGACATCTAGGGGTATAAAAACACCCAAAAAAAATTCGCCTCCGGCGGCTGGGGCTGCGTCCCAGACCCCTTGTAACCGCGCCGTTCCGTGTTATTGACTTTATTATTTTGCCGGTCCGTGAGATGAAAAAGGTTGGAAATACAAGAAATACAAGAAAGAAAGAAAAAAGGTAAAAAATCAGTTTCTTTTTTTCTAAGCGGAGCTTTTAAAAGTCTTTTTTGATAATGATTTTCTTCAAAATCTTTAGGGTTTTATAATAAGTTGACAGGAAACAAAGAGAAAAAGATGTAGCATGCATATTACAGAGAATGGGTACCCTACCGTCAAATCCAACATTTTGTTTGTTAAAAAAAAGTTTTGTTAACGATTGTTTTTTTCCAGTAAAATTGAAATTAAAGTTTTAAAATAGAAGAAAAAGCAGAGGACCCCGCATCAAATAAAAAAATAAAGAAGCTTTTCGAAATTTTAAACGCCTTAAATTAGAAGTCCGCAACAATTCAAGAGATTCATGCTTTAGTATTAAGAAATGCGCAACAATAGCGGTTTATTAGCGTATCTTTTTTTCCCATTTCTTTCTTGTAGGTGATTTCCCAACACGCGAAATTGGCAGGGTAACGCCTTTTTTAAAGGGTAAAGGTAAAAAGAGTGATGGGAAATTTTTTATCGACCTATATCAACCTTCCAATTGTGGGGAAAATTATTGAAAATATTTTACAAAGAGGTTATTACATGAAGGGAGCACTAAAGGTTTTTTAAGTGCAAACCCGGGTTTCAGGAAAGGTAGGTCAACGCAAAGTCCCCTTCTAGCATTTACGATTTTATCTATAAAGGGTTTGATAAACGTAATGGAAAGGTTGGAGCTGTCTTTTTTGATCAGAAAGCTTTTGTTAAACCCTTTTTTACCTTTTTAAAAAAAATTAAAAAACCCAGGTATAACGAAAAAGTCTTATTTGTTATCAATTTTGCGGTTTATTTTTTAAATAGAAAAGTTTTTAAATCTTGAAAAATTATTTTCAAAAGTATTCGAATATTTTGGATCCCCCAAAGGGACAATATTAGGCCCCCTGTATTTATTTTATTAGATGATATATCTACAAAGGGGGAGGCATAAATTTAATTTTATACTATATTTGGTCTTTTTTTTTAAAAGGTGGGATGCAAAGAGATCGTAAGACGTCTTCAAGAAGTTCTAAAGAGGAGGGATGTTTGGGTTTTAAAATCGGGAAATTTATATTAAAAAGCAAAACAAATTTTATGTTTTTTCATAACTAAGATAGAAGCAGAAGATATTCTTTGACTTTAAAATTAATGGAAAGGAATTTTAGAGTGTATGAATTAAATATTTGGGAGTTTTCTTAGAGTGTAATTTTTTTTTTTTTTTTTAGAAACATTATGAATATGTGGTAATAAAAATATCACAGCAATTGGGAAATTTTAAATAGAAGAAAAGGTTTGTAACTGAGAGAATGTTTTAGGTACTTGTAATTTTTATATACACTTGTTATTGATATTGCTAGGGTTTGGGCAGTAAAAACCTTCTACTGAGCTTTTTGTATCCAAAGAGAATTTACCATCTGTTTTTTCATTTCCCTTGAGCCAAGATTTTTTTAGTCTGATTTTTTCACGATTGAGGAGAGGTGAAATTACGTTTCGGTAAAACATAAAATATTTAAAGGTATTTTTTTGGTATTTACCAAAAAATTTTTAAAAATTTTTGATCGTGATAAAACTACTTTAATAAAATCATTTGGGAATTCCTAGATTAAATTCTGAAACATTTTGAAATCATTTATGACAGAGGGGTATCCTATTGGAATTCAATTTCTTATGAATTTGAGCCATTTTGTCTAGGAATTGTACAATTTAAAAGTAAAATTGAAGCAATGAATGATCAAAAAGCAAAAAAATTTATTTTTACATTTATTTGTAGGTTATTGTCGTGTTTTGTGTAATGTTAATTTACCTCATAGTTTTATTAAAGATTTGCTTTTTCTCTTTGTTTGTTTTATTGCTTTCATTATGATGTAAACAATGTATTTTTTAATTATATTTTTCTGCCCAATTGTCGGGGTTTCCGCCCCCCTGTGGGGCTTGAACTTGAGTTTTGGTTCCTGTATCATTGCTGTGATCAGTTTTTACAAACAATTTTAATAATTTTATATTGAATAAAATAATAATAAATAAAAAATAATAATAAAAATAATTTTTTATTCACCCTTTACTGGTACATTGCACAAGAAACTCTTAAGAGGGGATGCTGAGGTAGAACGGAGGCGAGTTTTGCGCTCAGCTTTCTGGATTTTTTGGGTAAAAAAAGGGTTTAAAACCATTTTTCAAATTTTACACTAACGTTATAAAGAATAAATCTATGTTTTCCCTTATGCGTATTCCTAAATTAATTTTTGATTTTGAATTAAAATTAATAAAATCACCCAAAAATTTACTAAATTTTTGGCAATTTCGGGAATTTATTCCAAGTGAACGTTTTTTTTAAATCAAAATTTCTTAATAGAACCCAACGTTTAAATCAATGTGAACGCGCAGGTTTAATTTGGTTTTATCGTAAGATAAAAAGGTTTGGTGGGAAAATTTCCAGAATTGTAATTTTTTGTTTTGGGGTTTCCCCCTTTTTTTTACGTTTTTTGCTCATGTCTCGCAAGGATCTTTAACGCTTATTTTTTGCAACCCTTAGGATATCAATTAAAAATACTTATTAACATCATTCAAATTTTGGTAATGATATTACCAAAACCCTTCAGCAGAAATCATCAACACCCGTTTTGCGCGCATTTTAGTTGGGCCCAAACTCAGCGTACCCTCTTAAAGGAGAAAAGGGAAAAGCCCTAGCCAGGGGAGAATAATACATAGGCCTACATTGTTAACTAATAAAATTATACATAAAAATATACATTTCATAATATCTTCCCTTCTATTTCTATACATAATAGGTACTTATTTTTGTCTTGAATTGCATTATTTTCAATTATATTCATGTTCATACGTACAAGTGTCAGGAATGTGAAGGAAAGTTGAGTGTAAAGCTATGGATGGGGTATTTGTATGTCCGGGCGCACTAAATTAAGTTAAAAGTCAGCTGGATGAAGGTATTCATTGATTGTGTAGAAGCAATGCTCTTTTAGAAATGATTTCAATGTGTATTTGAAAGAGTCTAATGATTGTATGTTTTTAATTTCTGGTGGTAGATGATTGTAGATTGTTAGACATTGGTAATGAGGTCCTTTGGAGAAACGCGTTGTATTGTGAGTTGGGACATGAATTTTTTATTGTGATCATGTATCATGGTCATGAATTGTTGAGTTTAATTTGAAGAGGTGAGGGATTGATTTGATAAAGACTGCTGCAAGTTGTATTAAAGTATTTGCTAAGGTCAAGATTTTTTGGGTAGGAAAGATATTTCTACACGAGGTACGCCAAGAGGCTCCTACTATAATTCGAATTTAAAAAAAAATATATATATCAGCCCAAGATTTTTTGGACTAAAATGTTATCAAGATTTGAACAAAAAAATGAAGATTGAACACAAGAATAAAGATTTCGCGTTCGGTGGTTTCTTCCCCCAAAAAAGTTTTTGTTTATAACTCCCTGATTTGCTGTTCCTGATTTTTGGCAAACCTCATATTCGTTTGAGTGGGATCTTCTAATAAATCAGTTTTTTTTTTCGTTTTTTTTTTTTTAAATGTTTTTTTCCTTTTTTTCTTTCTTTTTTTTTTGTCTTTTCTACCTTTTTCATTTTTTTTTTCATATTTTTCCTTTTTTTTTCTTTCTTCAAACCGTTAGACGTCCGTTTGGTAGAGTCAAACCTTTCAATTCCGTCTGCTATTTGGATGTCGGAGACACTTCCGACGATAGAAAATTCGTAAACAACAAAATCGTAACATTTTTATTTCGATAACATAGCATCATATTTTGCTTAAATACCGGAATATTTCGTGATATTTCGTTGGTCTACAGTATACTTATTTAATACTTTATAGGTTGTAAATTGTTGCACAATATTTTGATTTTAATGTTTTTGGTTATAATTAGTAATTAATGATTTAACTTTAAATTTGATGTTGTTTGCGTTCCCCAAAAAGATAGAAAAACAAAACACGGCTGCACAAAAAACTCCTTGACATTAACATGTGGCTGGCTAGTTTTCTTCTACATAAGCATGGCGGTGGACACTAATAATTTTTAATGAAGCTTTCGATAGGGCAATGGTCAAACTAATCTCCCACCAGATTTGGATTGGATAGGATTGGATATTGCCTTACGTCTCATATTTTTGCCAAATTGGCTAATCGAGACGAAGGGAGGGACGTAAGGGATGACGCGGGGACAAGGGGGGGACAGGCCTGTGCTGGTTCAGAACCAGCCACAAGCATATGGGGAGGGCAGGGGTTCCCCACGTCGTGGTCGTCTCCGTCTGTGTCATCATAGGCGCAGAACGATCGGGAAATGACCACTGTTTTCTTTACGTTGATAAAATAGGAATTTAACAACATCTTGGCGGCGGTGGTCACTTCCGATCATGCGATCCTGGCGGAGAATCGGGGGGAACTTGGTCACCGCCATGTGTAAGTTCCACAGGAACCAAAAAAGTAAAGAGTCTGTGGTCACTCTTCTATCATGCGATCCTGGCGGAAAATCGAGGCGAACCAGCTTGGCATTGCCCTATTAGCTCAACAATGGTAAAATCCTTGCCACAGACGCAAGTCACGGATTGATTCCGACAATCGGAAATGAAACTCGAGTCAACCAATTGTCGGAATTGTTTCTTTATGGACAGAATCAGATTCGTCGAAACATTTCAAACCATACGGAAGTCGAGTCCAGTTGAGTCTCATCCCCTGGTGGAAATATAACCATGCTCGATTTCCCACCCTCTCTGAGCTTGCCAAGAGCTATCTACCAATTCCAGTTTTCTGCAGGCAGCAATACTGTTACCTCCAGAAGTGAGAGCTTGTCACCCCTGAACTTTTTTTTAATTATTTATTTATTTAACGTCTATCCTATTCAGTTATAAAAACTGATTTACAAAGGAGGACAACTAATATGTCGATATGCTTGTATTCCTAAACCGAAACTTGAAATAAACAGCACTTTCACCCTGGTTAGCACTTCCTACTCGAGTTTTTCTTGATTGGCCTACAAATTCCTAGCTGTATGCCTAATAATATTGTATGGTAATACAAAAAGATGCCTAGGAAAATGTCAAATGCATTCTGTTTTTTTACAGATGAACCTGCTACAAAGTACAAAGTGTCTGCTGAACTCAACAACAACATATGAGGCTGGTTAGATTTAGACGTTATTTTATAATAACTTTTTATACAAAACCATGAATACAACATGGCAATTATACTTGACATTATATGTAGGCTAGACAGTAAAATATCTACAAATAAGAATTAAAACAGTATTTTTTTAAACGAACTATCCGGAACTAAACCGGAACCGAAAAATCAGGTACTTATCTACCCGGATACGGAACCGAAACCAAAACCTGCAACCTTACTGGGCCCGGGGTAGATGGCCCAGAGCATGGCTCTGCTAATCGTAAAAGGCGATTCAAGAGAAAAAGTCCACCTCGCAAACATCAGCTAGTTCGAGCAGAGTATCTTTTTTACTCCCCGAAACTAGAGGCGAGCTCTGGCAATCGTCGTCGGGGACCTTGCCCCCTTCCCTTGACGACCCCCCGGCGACGATGACAATGACACAACGAACGATGACAAGGACGATGACGACCGAGACGTGAGAAACCTTACCCTTACCCGTGGCTGGTTCTGACCAGCATGGGCCCCTCCTCCCCACCCCCCTTAGGCTAGAGTGGTTTCATTATGACCTAACGGTTGACGCGCCCTTTTAATCCAAATAACCAACCTAATAATAATAATAGTCCAGAGCTCCGCTGCTTTGTTTGTGCTTATGGTAAAAGTAGCTGAAGTTCTGCTTTAAAAAGAAGGTAGTTTGTTTATTATTAATGGTGAAATTGCTATACTAAACATATAGAATGGTCAGTAAAATGTTCAGTGGTTATGTTAAACATTGGTCACGGGTCTCATGACGATAACTTTCCGGTTGCAAAAAAGGCTTTGGTATTTAAATTTTTAAATACAGTTAAATGGTAGCTGAAAAATAACCATTGGATCCTTTTTAAATTGATCTAGTTACTGAAAGTTTAAGATTCTCCATGAAAGTGGTGTGGAGTTTGTATTTTAACTTTTGATGGCACTGGGGGCCAACTTTTCAATGGCCAATATGTTGAGGGCCAAACGTGGATATCACTAAATTTTAACATTCTATATCTAGTAAACCCAGACAAAACAATGAGCAAATGATTAAAGGTTACTTTAAAGAATCAGAAACTTTTCTGAGAGGGTTGACTGCCTAGTCTACAGGGAATGCTGATTTAAAAAAAAATGTAAAACTGGGTTTCTTGGTTTTTCTAGTTTGTATCATTATTCGTGGTTATATGAGACACTGATTAACCCTCCGCCCTCGCGGAATTTCTTTAAAACCATTCCTTGCGTGGGGTTTCTCAAACCCAACTACTTTGGGCTGTAATTAGTGCAGTAGGATGTTTTGGATTTTTCTGTCTGTGCTCGTATGATTTGTGGAACTACTAGTAGGTGGTGGTTTTTACTGGGAGGGCAGTGATATAAAATGCCAATGAACATTTTAGTTTGAAACATTTTTTTCATTGTATTATTTAGATTTAAAAAATGGACATTTTCAAAATATTCAAAAAAAAGGGGTCAAAAAATGTTTTAAGTTTTTTTTTAACACTATAGTAATAAACATGACCAGTTAGTAAATTGCAAGAAGAAATTTTTTTCCCAAAAATTCTAAAATTTAAAAATTTAAGTTAAAATAGCATTGAGTTTCCCTTAACAGTTACTGTAACGTGATCACTTACGTGGGGTTTCAGCAACCCCAGCCACGTTTAGACTGGCAATATAACAACACTTAAAGCCCTAATGACTAGGGAAACGCTAAAGTCGTTGTTAAACGAGTGAGTTAGCCAAGTGTTTTGTCTTCTAAAACCGGACCGTCTGGTCACCTTACAGGAACTCACTCTGCTTGCCACAATAATTATTTAAATTGAACATTCAAAATGCGAATCGTATTCAAAACGTATTAGCGTGAAACATTAACTAATTTCCAAGATAAAACAAAATCACCTAATTTTTATTTCCCATTTAACACCCCTCAAAAATAATATGTGGGTGTAAAAATATAAAAAAGTTAGAAATGACGGGTATCGAACCCCATCCACCCGTGAGGTAGGCTTAATGGTTACCACTAGGCCAAGCAGGCCACATCACCCTCGTCCCGCTAACTGCTACGAAACAAATGCCATTGATATTATTAAAAATCACATTTTTATTTATTGTAGGCTTAAATCACAATGGATCAAGCTGATTTTGTTAACAGTTCTTAGTAAACTCGTACCGGATGTCTGTTTAAAATTTCAGCGCAATCTGTTCAGCGGTTCGGCTGATTTTCGACAGACAGACAGACAGAATCACAGAATGAGAGCCGTTTGAGTTGAATGGAGACACTCGGTCGCTCCGCTCCCTCGTTTAATTAGAGGGTTACAAATTTCGCTTACAGATAGAGTGACTTGAAGGTACTGAGAATCTAGAGTCGGTAAAACAGTCCGATGCAGAGGAACAGAGTCGAATGTAGACCCTGGGGTTTGTAGAACCCCATGCAAGTGACCAAGGGTTAAAAGTGACGATGCTCCTTTAAAAATTTCTTGAAACCTACAAACTCAGTCAGGTTGATTGGATATTGCTGACACTTGGCTAATCGAGACAAAGGGAGGGACGTAAGGGATGACGCGGGGGGACAAGGGGTGGACAGGCCTGTGCTGGTCAGAACCAGCCACAAGCGTATGGGGAGGGCAGGGGTTCCCCCACGTCGTGGTCGTCTCCGTCTGTGTCATCATCCGCCCGTGTTGTCATCGTCGTCGCCGTCGAGGAGGTAGTCAAAGGGAAGGGGAAAGTTCCCCGACGACGACCCAGGACCATTTATATCCGCAAGTTCTGTGAGAACTATGCGGACGTCGTGGCGCCCATGCAACGCCCATTGAAGGCTGCAGTTCCGTGGCAATGGGGACCAGAACAGAGGGAGGCATTCCGTCGGACAAAACAGCTCTTCCCAGAGACGGTGATGCTCCACCACCCCCTCATAATCCAGTCCCTGGCCATAAGACCCGTAGGAATTTCGACCTCAATGGAATTTTTCTTCTGATCCTGTAAGGGTATACCTTAGGGATAAAAAAAATCTTGGGTAGACATCTGGCATTACAGGCCTAAGTTTTTTTACGACGCCATCTTGTTTTGGGCATATACATATACTACACGCTCTAGGTTTTCATACATTTTCTATACTTTTGATTATAGATGTAATAAATCTGACGTTATATTTGGATTCTTCATAAAATTTCAAATAAAATAAAACTAATTTGGTCTTCCTGGGTACATTGTGGGATTATTTTTTAGGGAATAACATATTATTAGTTTCTGCATATAGGTGCCCTGATACACACATACAGTCCCTGACCATAAGACCCGTAGGAATTTCGACCTCGATGGAATTTTTCTTCTGATCCTGTTAGGGTTACCTTAGTGATAAAAAAAAACTTGGGTAGAAAATCTGGCTTTCCCGGGAAACCCAAAGTTTTTTACGACGCCATCTTGTTTTGGACTTATGTATAAAGTGCACGCTCTGGGTTTTTTCATACTTTTTTCTATACTTTTGAATACAGCTATAATAAATCTGACATGTGATTTGGATTCTCCGTGACATTTCCAATAAATAATACTAATTTGGTCTTCCTGGGTACATTTTGCGGCTATTTATTTGGAAAATAAAAAGTAAAATTCACCCAAAAAATTGTATATTATTTTTTATTTTTTTTTTTAAACTCGTCATGGAATGCAAGTGGAATGAATAGAACTGCAACTAATTTTACAATTAATAATACACAAATATAAAAAAAAACTTGGTAGACATCTGGCATTCCGGAACAAAGCTTTTACGACGCCATTTTGTTTTGGGCTTATGTATATAGTGCACGCTCTAGGTTTTTCATACTTTTTTCTATACTTTTGAATACAGCATAATAAATCGACATGTGTTTTGGGATTCTCCGTTACATTTCCAATTAAATAATACTAATTTTGGTCTTCCTGGGTACATTTTGCGGCTATTTATTGGAAAATAAAAAAAAAATTCATCACAAAATATTATTATTATTATTTTTTTTTTTTTTTTACTCGTCATGGAATGCAAGTGGAAATAATGGCGTTTTCCATTGGCATGCACTCGGCGAGTTGCAGAGATGTCAGTGTTGTCGACTTCCACTTGAATAACGTTGCTAAACTGAACAAATGTAGAGACAAGTGACGATTCTGTGCAGACTAGGGCGCACTAGTGCGACCTTAAGGTGTCACAGGCGTTAATCATAATCTTGGAGATGAAACGGACATGGGTGAGGGGATTGCGGGAGAGACGTGTTGGAGGAGGGCCTCCGAATTTCCCGCTCAAAATATTTTTAATTTGTCCCTCCAATAGCGAGCCGTATATTTACGACGAGGCAGTGGGATCTGTTTGTACTGCAGAAAGGTTTGAGAGACGCGAGATGCGCTCACACATTGCCCAAGGTCGCACTGAGATCAAATATCACCATTCACGAGCTGGCGTAAAATGACGTGTCGTCCGTCAAGTATAAAGAAGTGTTTACATTCTCACATTTTGTATTGAAAGTTACGAACCCATCACATAATGAGAGGAAAACCAAATAATTCAATTAATGTTTAGTTTTTGTCTCTATGCAATGATCATTATTCTATGGAATGAGGGATTGCAAATAAAGAACATTACGCAACATTTGAAATAAGTATAATGTTATTATTATTCTGAATACAGGCTAGACCATCAACATAAAAATTATTGTCAGTAAAATGTGACGCGACTTGGGTTCAAGTCCAGAACAATCTGGTCACAGGATACACAGTACACACCACTCAACTGCTATAACCTAGACCCGGGTAAGATCCCCGGTCAGGACACAAGTTTTATAGCCTATTATTGCTATCACTGCATTATTATAATATGCTAGCATACGATACTACAATAATAATCAGTACTACAGTAATAATAATCAGGACAGGTTGTGACGGGATTCAGAACCCGAGACCTCCCGAATCAGTCAAGCCATTGAGCCAACACTTGTCAGTATATTACATACATTGGCGTAACTTGCCCTTATTTTTCGCGGAGCGAACATTGTTGTATCCTCCAAAGATCAATGGTCAGCACAACTAGTGAAAGGGATATGTAGGTACACTGGTACAGTGATAGTCAGTGGTATCATCCAAAAATAATTTATGGGTATACGCTCTTTTCCCGGTAACGAGCACGTTTGGGAACAAAGGGGGGTCTGAGGGGGGTTGGCCCCCAGTTGATACGGGTGCGAAGCGCACAGCCCGGCAAAAATTTCGATTCTAAGTGTGATAGGAGTATTTTGACAATTTTGTTTTACAAAACCCTTAAAAATATATAAAAAAAATTGCAAAATAAAAAAAATATATCAACATTTATAAAAATATCTAAGAAAATAAAAATTTTCAAATAAAATTTTCGCTCCCCCCTCCCCCCCCTTTGACCAATTCGCCCCCCCGTATTTACGCCACTGATTTATGTAAGTGTGTATATAGACAAACAGTTTGGTATTCACAGTCACGCAGCACGCAGCACTCATTTCTTATACGTTTTCATTACCGGTGTTAAACCTTTATTTATTATGTGCACGAGGCTGGGAAACGACTCCAACCCCAAAGTCACCGTTTACACTTTCCCTAAGAACGATGGACTCGAATCCACATCAAAACCCTCTAAAAAAATTTCTCCCTACAGGGGAAAACCCAAACCCCTGGCCCTTTCTGCATTGGAAGCAGACCTTTAAACCACACGCCCAAAAAGTGTTCATACTTTTAGATTTTAAAAACCAAATACAAAAAAAAATTGGGATGATACAATTGAAAACTTTGTTTTTAAAACAAATTTGGGGTTTTTAATAGGGTAGGCTATTTTATCGCTTTTGATGGATGCTAACCGCTCTCTTTTATTTTACGGGGAAACGATTCTCTAATGTTTATTTTGATTTTTGAGACTCTAAAAGCGGGGTTTTATGATAGAGAAAATTTGCCCTCCCCTTTTCCCCAACCCAACCCCAATGTGAAAAGGATAGCGGGGGGCCCCTATGTGTGAGGGGGGGGGGAGTGTGTCACACGCTTTTTTCTCGTTTGCGTCCAGTGGTGCTTTTTCACTTTCCCCCGACAAAGACCAACTTGCATGCATTGTGTGTGGGGGGGGGGGGGGGGGAGGGGGCGATGTGTTAGTAAAAAGTAAAATCAAGGTAAAAGAAAAAACTTTTTAGTTTCAAAAGTGTTGTTTATTTTGTGTTGAAGTTAAACCCCTTTCGGGCCAAAAATCGCGGGCCAATTGAAATTGTCGATTGTCGATATGTTTACTTCCCCCCTTTTTCACCAATATTTTCCCAGAAATTTTTTTTGGTACTAAAAAACAAATAAATGTGGGGCCAGGGAAAAACAGACCCCCCCCACTCAAGACCCCAAAATTTTTGGGACCCCAAGCTTCATTAAAAATAAAATTAATATCAAAAATTTTTATTTTTTTTTTTTACTGAACACACAGTAAAAAAATTTAAATTCCTAAGTGATCATTTTACCCCCCTTTCCCCCAAAACCCACTAGAGATTCAGGGGCCCCTTGCAAAAAAAGGTATAAAAAGGTTTATAATATCAAAACTATTGTGGATATTTTTCCCCTTTAAATTTAATTTAAAAGGGGATTGCCCCTTTTTTTTTTTAAGTTCCAACAGATTGTTTTTTTTATTTGGAAAAGGGGCGCGCCAACCGTTAGGGCATAACTCATAACACTGATTTTGAAACTTTTTTTTGTTTTTTGTAGGGTAGTTTTAGTAAGTGTTTTTTCAGTGGCGTATCCAAGGGGGGGGAGGGGGGGTTAGGGGGTTGAACCCCCCCCCCCCCACCCCCCCCCCCCAAAAAAAAAAAAACGAGTGTAATCGATTGAAAAAAAAATATAAGGAGGGAGAAACCCTTAAAAAATGATATTTAAATTGGGGTAATTCTTATTAAAAAGGGCAGATTTTGGGCCACAAAAGAAATTTTATGTTTTCGCATAGCCTTTAGGTATGAAATTTGGGACTCTCAACGTTTTTAGGGGCTTTGAAAAGTCAAATACGAAAAAAAAATTCAAAAAAGGCCTCCGGGGCTGGGTTGGGCACCAGACCCCGTCCTTGTTTGGCATTTGAAAAACCCCCCCCCCCCCCCCCCATTGGACATTTATGGATACACCATAGTGTTCTTTTTTCATTACACTAGGCTATTTTCATAGTCAATACAAAATAGGGGTAGCCTACTTTAAAGATACTATGGAAAAATAAAGGGTGAAAAAAATATTAATCTAACAAGCTACAAAATTAATTTTCTATACCCCCCCCACCCCACAAAAAGTCACGAAAATTTTAAAACTTGTAAAATTTGCGAAATTTAAATTTTTAAAAGGTGAAAATTTTTTTTTAGTCCCCCGAAAGCAAAGTTTTTTTTCCCAAAAATTTTTTCCTTAGTGGTATCATTTTTTTTAAAAAGTTTAAATAAGTTAATTTTATTTTTAATGTTTTTTCCAAATTTTATGCAGATATGACAATTGTGGACAAAGAAAGTTCCAGTGATTTTGGGGGAAAGGGACAGCATTACGAAAAGTTTAAATAAATTTTTATTATATAAACCAGGTTTTTGAAACCCCGTTTTGTTTTCCATTTTTTTTACTTGGGTCTGTCTGTTTTTTCCAGATGGGATATACTCTTTTTTGTACACTTTTTTTTACTGCACACAAATGATTCTCTTTTTTAATATTTCAGAAGATTTCATCGTAGAAAATAGTAACCGTTTAAAAATTTTTCCCTTCGGAAATTATATGAACCTTTTCCGCCATCAGGAATCAGGTCATTCAAACCCAAAAATTTTAAATTTTCAAAAAAATGTCAAAACAAAGATACTGCTAAGTAGGCAAGTTTGAAAGACAAAAAATTTTCATTTTTAAATTGAAAAGTAATCTTAATTAAATTTTTTTAATGACGGATGACGTTTGGGAAACTACAAAAAGTGTCGTCGATTTCCCCAATTTATGTCATCCGTAAAGTTGGGGTTTGGTTTCTTGCATGGCACAAAAAAAACAATATTCAAAATAAACAATGAATTTCTGATTGGATAACACGTAAAAAAAGTAAATACTTGTTTTTGGCTACATTGTCGGAGCCCCGCTTCACACGATGCATGGCCTTTAAATAAATCTTTCTATTGCAAAAAGAAAAAGCTTGCTGCTGGAGGGGGTGGGGGACAGCTGGGGGGAAATAATTTTTTGGTTTCCAAAGTCGTTCTTTAAAAAGGGACAAAAAAAACCAAGATTGGGTTTTCTTTCATTTTAAGAGGATTGCCCCTGCGAAAAACAGTTTGTACAATGATCCCGGGTTTAGATTTCTCACGTGAATATACCTTTAACGTTTTTTGATTTTTTTGGGTTTATTTCCCACAAAGTTCACCATTTGTATTTGATTTTTATCGACACTTTCTATCACACCCCAAAAATAAAATATAACTACCAAATAAAACTGAATTCATGACGCCGTCCCCCAAAGCTCATTTGGGAAGAGCACCGGCCCCCACCGCCCGGACAGGGGGGGACCCCGGGGGGGTTTTTATTCCCAGTGGAGGGAAAAAATTTTAAAGCAATTATTTTAAAATATTTTTGTATTGACAGTCGTGTAAATTAAACCCAGAACATCCAAACTGGAACACTATTTTTTCTTTCCATTTTTTTAAAAGGCCCTTTCGCAATTGGGGTTTCCGGGGTACTTTTTGACGTGGATATCCCGCTCGCCCCCCCAAAAAAAACGCGCGGGTGAACCGAATGATCCGGGTTCCCAAATTTCCCAAAAAGGTAATTTTTAAATTTAATTCTTTGTCTGTTTTTTAATTTGACAGTATCTATACTTTTGGGGAACAAAGATTTCGTTCCCTTACATGCTATAAAGTAAATAGGTTTTTACATCATTTGGGCGAGGCGTAATCCCCAATATGAACTGATGACCATTGCAGGTCATACTTTTAAATTTTGCATTTTCCATCGAATTTATTCGTATCACATTATGATTATGCTGTTTAACGTTTCTTATTGGGCTCAGCGTGAAAAATAAAATGGGTTTATTCAAACTTAACAGCTTTCACAAAAAAATAATTCTTACTGTTGCGTGTTCATAGCAAAAAGTAAACATGTTTTTATGCATTTAGTGGTGTTCGAAATTTGCTGAACAGTTTTAAATCTGTGGCCAATGAAATTGTTTTTTCGAACATAAATAACCATCCCGTCACTCAAAAAAATCCGTATCGCCAGAGTTTCGCCACTTGGGCTGAAAAGGCCCAAAATAGCGGCAAAACATGCATTCGTAGTTCAAATTTTTGTTTAGGGGAAAATACTCACAAAAACGATTTTGGTAATTTTTTTTTTTTTTAAAATAAATGTTGAAATTAGGACCTTTTGTGGTACATTTTCCTAAAAAGTTTTTTAATTTTTTATAAAGCTCTAAAGTGAAGGTAAAATTTTTAAAATTGTCCCCAAGGGGTTTTCCCCCCAATTTTTTTTTAAACCCATTTTATAACATTTCGAAAAATTTGACCCTCACACAAATTCTTGTAAAATTTTATCGTGAAAAAAATTTTAAAAAAAAAAAATGCCGAAATGCCCAAATTTTGGGCCGATTCCCCAAATGAAATGCGGGGGCCCCGCATCGCGCCGATATTATAGCTACTCCTGTTTCAGCCTTAAAAGGGATTAAGAGGGGGGATTTGGGTTGATTTATTGTTGTAAAAAAAAAGAAGAATCTTTGCTGTCCAAAGTATAGTATCCTAGAGCAAACCAGCATTGTATTTGTTAAAAAACAACAAAGGTAATTAATATAATTGAATATATTTGAAGATGAAAGTGATAGAAGTAAAGTGATTTAAAAATGTGGTAATTTTTAATTTTTTTTTTTTTACTCTTTGGGGGCGAATGTCGGAAATGAAGATAAAAAGGTAATTGGGGGGGGGGGGGGGGGTAAAATTTGTCGGGGTGTAGCCTAAAGGCAGTGACTGTAGATTATCAAAATGACATATGCCAAATAATCAACCGGGACAAAATTAACTATTTCCCTTTGGGAAGGGAAAAGACAAACTTTTTAAGCCGCAAAAATAAGAAAAGACAATTTTAAAATGTTGGCCCTTTCTTCCGGGTAGAATTTTAAAGGGGTTTTTAAACCGAAAACTCAAAAAAAATATTTCTTTGGGGCTAATACAAATGAATTTAGCAATTAACAAAAAAAATTTTTTAAATATTGGCCATTTTTTGACGACTTACACCCTTTCTCTGTAAATTCTCATTTTTTTTTTGAAAATTTGGGAAAAGTAGTTCGGTAAAAATATGGATTACCAAAGTGGGGTGTGTTTTTGGGGAATGAAATATTTTTGCGTGTTTGGGGGTATATTTGGGGCCCCAAATTTAAAGACACGATTTTATAAAAGGGGATTTAGATGGACTACGCTTACTATCTATGTGGAGCAAAAAAGAAGCGGTTAAACCCGATTTAAAAAATTTCCCAAAAAACCCCAAATTTTTCACCAATTTCGGGATCAAAAAATTAAAAAATATGTTAAATCACATTACAAGATATCTTTTTTTAAAGGGTGATTTAAGTGTAGTATTGTCTATAATCACGGGGTAAAATTTTTTTTTTGGGGTTTTTACCCCCTTTTAAATTTGTCTTTTTGATATATTAGGATATGATGCTTTTAGATATTCTACAGCATGCCTTTGTGCTACACTGAATAATTTCAGCCCCCCCCCCCCCCAAATTACCTTTTTTATTGTCTTTGCCCGAATCATTCGCCTAAAAAGAGTAAAAAAAAAAAAACTTAAAAAACTTACCACTTTAATAATATCACATTTATTCTATCATTCTCTCAAAAATTAAATTAAAATTTTTATAATTACACTTTTTGTTTTTTAACAATACAATGTGTTGTGTAGGATCTATATTTTGGACATGCAACGATTCTTCTTTTGTTTACAACAAAAGAACAAACCCAAATCCCCCCCTCTTAAACCCTTTTTAGGTCGCAAGTGCGCCCTAGTCTGCACAGAATCGTCACTTGTCTTCATTTGTTTAGTTTAGCAATGTTATTTAAGGGAAGCCCCCCCCACAACTTGACTCCTGACTCGCCGATGCATGCCAAAGGAAAACGCCATTATTTCCACTTGCATTCCATCCCAGTAAAAAAAAAAAAATATAATAATAATTTTTTGTGATGAATTTTATTTTTTATTTTTTAAAAAAAAGCCCCCAAAAGTACCCAGGAAACCAAATTTGATTTTTAATTGGAAATGTAACGGAGAATCAAAACACAGTCAGATTTTTTATAGTGATTTAAAAGAAAAGAAAATGTATGAAAACCTAGAGCGTGCCTATATACAAAGCCCAAAAAAAAGATGGGGGCGTAAAAGCTTTGTTCCGAATGCCAGATGTTACCCAAGTTTTTTTTTTATATTTTTTGGGATTATTAATTTAAAATTAGTTGAGTCTATTCTTCCCCCTTTCACCATGACGAGTAAAAAAATAAATAAAAAATAATATACCCTTTTTGTGATAATTTTATTTTTTTTTCCAATAAAAATAGCCGCAAAATGTACCCAGGGAAAACCAAATTAGTATTATTAATTGGAAATTACGGAGAATCCAAATCACATGTCAGATTTTTTTTACCCGACCCCAAAAATATAGAAAAGTATGAAAAATAGAAGCGTGCACTTTATACTAAGTCCAAAACAAGATGGGTCGTAAAAAACTTTGTTCCCGGGAAAGCCCGATGTCAACCCAAATTTTTTTTTTTATCACTAAGGTATCCCTAACAGGATCAGAAAAAAAAATTTCCCTCGAGGTCGAAATTCCTACGGGGTTTTATGGGAAGGATTGTATTGTGTTAGTGCACCTATTTTGCAGAACTAATAATATGTTATTCCCTAAAAAAATCCCCAATGTACCCAGGAAGACCAAATTTGTTTTATTTTTTTGAAATTTTATGAAGAAACCAAATAAAACGCAGATTTATTCATTAAATCAAAAGTAAGAAAATGTATAAAAAACCCGGCGTTTTTACTATTGTATATGCCCAAAACAAGATGGGGGTCGTAAAAAACTTAGGCCCCCTAAGCCAGATGTCTACCAAGATTTTTTTTTCCCCCAAGGTATACCCTAATGGAAACAGAAGAAAAATTCCATCGAGGTCGAAAATTTCCACGGGTCTTATGGCCGGGACGGATTATCACTACGCTAGGTATTTTTGTTCAAACGACAGTTCGGGGGTCGCAGTAGGTGCACAAATTTTACCAATCACGACAAAGGGGAGAAAGGGGAAATGTTTCTGTAGGGAACCCCTGAATGATGCCAGCAAAGTCACGAGAACAGAAAGAGAGGGGAAGTATTTTTGCGCATTTCTTAAAAAGGCGGGCATAACTTGGCCCCCAGCACCAGTCACTGTCCATTTTCGACCCCAAAAGGCCTTGTATCTTATGAAGTGCCGCCTCACTGTAGTAGAATCAAGGTTGGACTTTTTTGATCCGCGGGCCTCGCGAGCCAATGGGAAAGGCAAGTGGCGAGGTATTGCCAAATTTCTTGATTGCTAGTTTTTAGATAACGATACCCCCAAAGTTTCGGGGAGGTTCCAAAAATTTTAATTTCAACAAGAGTCCCACCCCTTAAAACACAATTGACAGATTGATTGGATATGCTTAGTCTATATTTATGCAACTTGGCTAATCGTCGTTCATTGTGTACATATCCGTCCGTGTTGTCTTGTCGTCCCCCCCGTCGGGGAGGT
>JAMZAV010009534.1:0-24725 GCA_024449915.1 Sweltsa coloradensis | reverse complement strand
ACACAAAAGACAGTGTGAGATACTATGTATTCATAAAAATAAGTAAGTAGAAATCAAAACGTATGAGAAAATGTATTTTTTAAATTAAAAATTTTTGTGGCAAAGTTTTGCGTCTTAAAGTTCAAATGTCAGTTTCAAACTATCTAGTTTGAAGGTTAACGTTGATATATTACTATTTTGAACAATATCACATTCGTCGTAGCAATCCATTTGAAATTCCTTTTTTTAGAGTACCCCACTCGGATATTTTCGACATTTTAAGCATATTTGACCTTTCCCCCGACTGACCCAATGACCTTGGCCATGTTTTTAAATCAAATCTTACACCCAAATAAAATGTGTGTGATGCTATTTTATCTGAAAAAAATGGATTTTTAACATGAAACGTCACCAAAATGTAGAAGAAAATGCAATATTGTACAAAATTGGCAATTGTGACCTAATTTTGGGTCATAAAAGGTCAAATATTAATTTTAAACTATATTTCATGATTATTTACAATTTAATCGATTCTTAAATTATTAAAAGAAAAAGAAAAAAAATCGCAACAATGAGAAATTAATTTATCAAAATAGTAATAATTTGACCCTTTGACCTTGAATTTTGGGTAGAAAGCTGCCGCTGCTGCTGGTCTATCATGGATATTCGGAATCGTCTCTTAAAGACCTTTTAGTGATATAGGTTCAACCTTTGCCCAAAATTTTTAAAACCCACATTCCCTTATGCAAAGGACTAATACCATCGAAGTTTTTCTCTTCCTATTTTATTTCGTAGACTTTCCACTCCAAGTTTGTTTCTTATTGTTTTGCTCTGTACCTTGTTTATTTTCATGATCATGATGGTCATGATGAACATAAAAAATTTTCTGTTAATTTCTAAATCCATAACAAGTTAACCTGAATGAAATAATTATATTTTTTTAGTTTAGCGGGTGAATACCCCTTTAAGGCTACAGAACTTCTTAAGAATTTCATCTCTGTTACTTGTAATCTGCTGTCTTCCTTTCCTCCTATTGTCCATGTCACTGATGCATATGATATTATTGAGAGGAAATACATATTGTATAATACAGTGTTTCCCAAACTTTTTAGAACCACAACCCATTTTTTAGAACTCCAAACGTTCACGACCCTACCAAAAAAATATTGGCAGGCAGGAGGGGGGAAGTAAAATAATGAACTTTTTACTGCCGGTAACTTATGTATTATTCACATTTAATATAATTTTTCTTACACAAATAATCTATTTATCATAATGAGGAATGTGGGAATGTTGCTTTAGTTTTTGGGTTCTGTTGATGACGGCAAAGTCGTTGTAAACGATTAGTTAAACGCTTAGAATCACAACACTGCCATACATAGCCAGAATTACTATTTTTATATTTTTCCATGATTTATTTGTTTCAAATGAAGAAAACATTTTCGGATTTTCAAATTTTTTTGCGCCCAACCAATAACTAGCTCGCGACCCACCGTTTGGGAAACGTTGGTGTAATAGCATCTTACCCATTTTATTATAAAATATTTAACATAATTATTTATAGTGATTGTGTACCTTCCTTTCATCTAATTCCTGGGCAGTTTCATACGAGAAATAATTAATATTAACTATGTAAGAGAAGAATAAATAAATGGTTATGCTGTCAAATTTTACGACGCTGTGGTAAAACAATCGTGCTACGCTTCGCGGTCTTTGTTCGAAACAAAATCCCGTGAGCTCTCCAACAACCAATCGTAATGCTAGGATTTTGTATATGGCAACGGCCAACCCAGGAACTACTTCAACAAACCAATCGTGATGCTAGGATTGCTCACGTGACAATATGGCTGTAGAGACACAGAGCGCTTCTTTCAAAATGTGTGATTGGAAAATAATATTATTTTTTTGAAAACTAATTGTAAAATCCAAAATTAACACGGGCTTGAGATACCTGCCACGCTACCCCGTTTAATATAACACGGGAGATTCATTGGTAGATGAACTTAAGTATTTTGCAGAGTACTGCATGGGACAGAAAAAAATCCATGCTACACCTTGCAAAAATCCTGTTGTTCGTTTTAAAGGGTCACCCTGCAGTCACATGTGACATAAACTTGAAACTGACATAACTCATTATCTGGGGGATTTAGGTACCTACCAGACAACAAATGCAAATTTAGGTTGGGGTCAAACATAATAAAAAAAACTACTCGGGATATGGAGTGACTATCCTTTACTTGTGCCCAATTGATTCTGACTTTAGGTCCAAAAGTCAGTCAAGATACTTTTAAGAAAGAGTTGAAAATAATGTTCATTTAGCTTTACAATTTACATGCATAAATTTCTGAATAATAATTTCTTATAATAATATGTTTATGACTTTTTCCCACTTTCAGACAGACCTGGGGCCCAAATTTACTGACTTTTTTTATTAGATTGATTTTACAAGTCTGATTGTTTCATTTTGCACTGAAGTTTGACTTATTCTAAAAGTTATTTTCAAATTTGGAAGCCTTTTAACAGTTCAGTCCTTACTTTCAGTATACGTACTAGCCAACAGTCTTATTACCACTTGTTATTATTAAGAGTGAACTAGTCGAAAGTTATCGATGTCACCTTGAACCAGACAGAAAATTATAACAAAGTAGGTTTGCAGTGATTTAATTTTAGTATCCGTTTCTGTACGGGTAGAGGTTGATAGTACCGGTAGTAATTATTGGAAAGAGAAAATAAATTTACAACTTACCGACAGTGTAGAAGAAGCGATGTATGCGAGTGATCGAACTTGTAGATTGACGAAGAAAGAACCTATAGAAAGTTACTTTTAAAATTATGACTGGCATTAACTTACTATGGGACGAGCTCGAGCAAACCAGGCCTCGACCCAGAATGCAAAGGTTAGTTGGATCAGTAGGAAGCTCTTGTAGTTTCTCCTATCCGATTTTGGTTTACACCAACAAAATGTCAAGTAAGAATGTGTATTGCCTGATCAGAGCACATTTTTCAAATAGTGCTTACTTTTTTCAGTTACGGATAGTAATAAAAATAAATTAAAGTTTACTAACAGTAGCTGACCACAGGGGTCCAGCGTACAAATCAGTACAAAGTACTTTTATTACATGATACAACACATATGACAACAATTTGAAGGAAATTAATTAAGCAATGATTATGAACATTGTTGTAAAGATGATGATTCAAAATGATGATGGGATGCTTTAAAATAGTGGGAGTAATTTTATCAATATATAAGGGGGATGAAAAAGCACTTGGAGAAATAGTGTGGGAAAAATAAACTAAAAAGACCGGTGATCTCCCATTGTTCTGCCGGAATGTGGTACCTTCTTGCTAGATCAGCTATACAAGGTTGGTAAGTTCTTTACATCTCCCAGGTCAAAGTGGATGGTTGGATCAATAATTAACACAGCCTGAATATAATATATGTTCACTTTATGTACTATTTTACAATATTACAAACAATTTTTACATACAAAAATAAATGCAGGTAGTTATAATATATCAAGCCGTTAGCCACATGTGTACAGTCCTTAATCATCATAATATTAGTGTCGTAACAATTTTTATTCAACTTTAATGGTTGTGTAACTACATTATCATTTGTCTATATTTAGTACCGGTACTGTAGTTTAACCCGGAAAGCAATATAGTGCTAAGTGTTTGTTTTGGCAACAGAACTGGCATCATTACCATAAAACATGACTTTCTGAAGTGTACACAAGTGTTTCCCACTCTCGCCACGAGGAGGCCGCAATTTGGAGAGCAAAAGTAATTTTATGACAGCAAAGTTTACATTGACCATGAACATACTTGTACTAATCAGAGGCAGGTATTTACGGCCAAAACGAATTTTCACCCCAAAAATCCATCAATTATAAATAATTTTTAACACCAAATCACCGCTTTCGGGCAATAAAAAAAAAACAGCCGAGAATAAGTTTCGCCACTAATACCTGTATCTGAATTCCCATAATTACATTTTAATGATATGCAAGTCCTTTAAAATATTCCACAATAAATTTTTCAAAAATAGCAGGTGGGAGAGAGATAGAGCTTTGACCCAAATGTTGAATAATTTTCACCACCAATTCACCACTTGTGGGCATAATAAAAAAGGAAATTTGATTTGATTTTCACCCTAAATACCTGCCTCTACTTCAATACATACTATTACATTTTTGTAATACAAAAATTGATTCTTATTTAGACCTCACTCAGTGAAATAACTGGTTTTCAGGGGGTGGCATTACATTAAATTTTAAAAGCTCCTAAGAGAATGCTCACACAATTGCTATGAAAAGAAATCAGAAAGTAAAATCTAGGCTACAAATGTTTAAAAAACTGGACCTTCTCCACGGGAAGCGTAGACTCTTAACCACAAGACTAAAAAAACCACACAAGACTCAATGAAGTGAAATATAATATGCACGTACAAGTATGTTAATGTCAATTAAAATTTGCAATGCAGTGGAACATCATAATCACGATTCTAAGACTCGCATATTTTTACTGGCACAACAATCTTTGTTTATTAAATGGTTGTATACTCAAAGACAACACGTATTGTTCAGTGCATAAATTGATCATATTCAAACTTGGCAGGCTTGAATCCCGCTTGATATTTTAAATTATTATCTGGGTTTTGCTTCACAAATGCTTTTCCCAGTTGTGTTGATGGATGAGCGTTTTTGGTTTGTTTATTTCAATTCTTTTATATTACTATTTATTTTATGGTTTCATGTTTTTGTTTGTGTACGTGAAACATGTGGGGGGAACCCGAATGCTAATTTTCCATCAAGATCAGAGTAGCCGTTCTTTCCAGAGAAGAGTAAAAATTTACGGAAAATTGTACTGACCGAAAAATCGCGATATTAGCACGATTTTCATAAGAAATATTTCTTTAATTGTAGGTACCCCAGAACATAGCATGTCTAAGTTAAGGTTGCCGCGGAAGTTGCACTTACATACCATAAATAGTTGTCCAAATATTGTGACATATTGACAGTGCAAGTGTTGAGCCGGTTTGATGAGCTTGCTGTAAATGTATGTACGTACGTTCATTTAAAAATCTCTCTATACATTAATCATGTGAATTTAACATAACGTACCAATTTAACGTACCAAAAATCTTCATCTTTTTCATATGCCCACAATTTACATAATTCATGTCATCATGGTTTCTAGCCATCCAGTAGATATTACTCCTGTTCCCTCCAATCCATGCCATTATGCATTTTGTCCCGGTTAATGTTGATGGTTTATGTACATTCGAAAAGATAGAATTTCTAAGGTTTTCGTGGTTGTTAGTATGTGTTGTCATCTTTTAATAAGTAAATAATGTTTTTCGGTTAACAACCTAAGGTTCTTTATTTTATCTGACGTTTCGACTGGATTTCACCAATCTTTGCCAAAGACGGTAAAGCTACTCAAATATAAAACTAGCATAAAAAACACTTCAAAATAACAAAAATACTAGGAAAACGCTCAGTTGGACGCGTTGTTGAGCGAGCACTGGTACGTGCAACACGACCCGAGTACGACATTCCCATAATGTTACATACCAATAAGTCTTTTAGGTCTTGACCGATTTAGCTGAAAATTTGTAAAATAGGAGAGAATGGATAAAATCCACCGCCATCTAGAGGACCTTGACATCATTTCTTTGGGAAAACTTTTTTACTCTTGATTTCTTCTAGGTGGCAGTACATAGTGACCAGAATTCTTGTGCGACTTTTCGTTGCCATGGTAACGTTACTTATTTTTTAAAAATGTAATTGCTATCTACTTACTTATCGGATCAAAATAAAATTAAACATATTCGTGCCCGGGAAACGGACATCTAAATGATTTGGCTACCTCAGATTTAAAAAATTTAAAAAATTTAAAGAATTTAAAATTTAAAAAAAAAACTTTGGATTAACTTTAATGTAACTTTATAACTTTTTGAACGATTTTGCCACAAAACTAATGGCATTCAATTGGGAACGAAAACTTGCGGATGGTCAAAATTTCAACTCGATCCGAGCTCCGTTTGACCGCTATCATGAGCCAAAAAAGCTGCGCGACTTTCCGTTGCCATGGTAACGGGACTTTGTTATAATGTAATTTCCATCTACACAAACTTATCGGATAAAAATAAAAATAACATATTCGTGATGGGACGGCATTCTAAATGATTGGCCACCTCAGATTTTGTCGCCGTTAATTTTGAAAAAAAAAAACTTTCGATTAACTTTAATGTAACTTTTTAACTTTTTGAACGATTTTGCCACAAAACTATACAGCAACCCGCCTAGGGGGTTATGTACATGTGTGCAAATTTCAGGTCGATCAGAGAAACGGTGCGCCCTGTATCGGAGCAGTAACAGAAGAAAAAAAAAAAAAACAGACATTCGAGCCATAAGAGTCAAGTGGAGACGCTAGCTTCGCTCGCTCAAAAAACAAGAATAGCTTTTTTTCTTTGACAAATATTGGTAAAAATCCAGTTGAAACTTCAGATAAAATAAAGAACCTTATACATGGTAAACCAAAAAACATTAATTTCATTATTGGATAGCGTAGCGAAGATTCCATTTCACTACCTGGAGAAAAAAATCCGGAATGTTTTTTTTCTTCTTTTTCTGTATTTTTTGTGTGTCTGTTAACACGATCCGGCTAAACCGATACTCCAATTGCGATGAAGTTTATGGGCCCTTCGAAATCTCTGAACGAAGAACTGCCACGTTTTTGAGCGCAACCGAAAAATATTTCTCATGAAATCGCAATTTTACGATTTTTTTTCGTTTTTAAAAAAAATTTCTTCAGCTTATAACACCTACATGTTTTGTCCGATTTTAATGATTTTTTCACAGAACTTTAAATTTTTATGAATTTAGGTATTCGGGGTGAAATTTTGAGCGCAATCAAAAAACTATTTCTTATGAAAATCAAAAATTTTACGTTTTTTTTTTTTTTTAAAAACAATTCTTTGACTTATAACACCTACATGCATTATCCTATTGTATAATTTTTCACAGAACCTTAATTTTATGACTTCATATATTTGTGTAACTTTTGTGCGCAATCGAAATAATTATTTCTATGAAAATTTCAATATTACGATTTTTCCTTTTTTTAAAAATTTAAAATTAATTTAAAAAAAATTAAAATTTAAGTTAATTTTCATTTAATTTAATTTAATTTTTTAAAAAAAATCTTCAAACTAAGTAATGATTTTTTCACAGAACAACAGAAAATCCGCTTAACACAGGGCAGCTCAATGCACCAATTACGCTCATCCAACAACGCGGCGGGACTAAAGCGTTTCCTAGTTAAAGATAACAACACATTCAAAAATGTTTCCTGTCTTGTTCCCCGGCACCACATCCAACAGACACGGGATGGATTCAAAAAACTCCATGGAACTGCCATGTAGAATAGCCTTTTGTCCGGTAAAGCGCAAACAAACAAACAAACATCAAAGCTATTTTTCACGGGCAAGCATAAGTCTGCACTACTAATTGGCTTCATTTTAAATTAAAAGTGGAAAATGTAAACAATGTGTGTGCGGGCACAGCACATGCATCTTCGATAATCCTTACTCTTTAACCCTTTCCATTGATATTACACAGGAGGGAACACATTACTGTAGGCTACTACGCTTTAGTACACTATGCATGGGAGAGGGGTTTAAAGAAATGTAATATTTGTCTGCCTACTTTATATTGATTATTTCAATATTGTTAAAAACATACCCATTTAATAGTTTATTTGCATGAATTTTAGATTTAAGTTATACATTATTATTAATTATGTTTAGAGAATAAAACGTCCTGAATCCAAATAAAATGTTTATTTTTTTTAAAATAAATTGTGACTTGGAGTGCCGTATTTTGGAACATGCTGTGAAACGCGCTGCAATTACTCATTAGTCATTCAATTATGAAGTTATCGGGCTCTGCACGGGCAATGACGCCAAACAGTCATGATTTTGGGGTTGATTGCATTTAAAGTTTATAAAACAACTGCATTGCACTCGGCTGAGCATATTGAATACATATGGATTCTTGTTTCTTTAATTACCTGTTTTTGTATTCGAAAGGACTTGATCAAGAATAAATATTAGATGTTAACAATAAAATACAAAAAAATGTGTAAAAGCATGTCATTATGGCCTAGAGCATGACCTTGTCAAAACTGTGCCCTTTGTATTGTTGTTGTTGAGTACCCGGGGAAAATTTGCATTTAAAATTTTATAATTATATTGGGATAAATAACAGGGGTTTTAACTTTTAAGTGTAGTTGGTATAAGGGCGCGTCAACTGTAAGGCCATAATGCGCCACTTAGCTAAGATAGGCTAGGGAAACCTAAGATAGGGGGAAGAAAAGTAATTTAAACCGGGTACTCAACACATGACTCGCTCACTCACTTGTCTGACAACGACTTTGGCGTTTTCCTAGTATAGTAAAAGTTCCACAGTCTTCTAAAAAATTGGGGGAAAAAATAGGACCCGAAAGGGTTAAAAAATTTCTGTCCAATGATTACGTTTTAAGTGGGATCCATTTCTTTTTTAAGTTCCATTATAAAATTTTTTTTGTTAAAAAAAATCGTAGAAGTATGATTTCTATGAGAAATATTTCTTCAAATGTCCCCCCTACATTCAAAATAGCCCTATATAATTTCATTGATTTTAAAAGTTCCCACAAGTTGCAATCAAGATCGGAGTAGCCGTTTACCAAATATCACGAAATATCTTATTAAAAATTGAAAAAAAATCGTAAAAAGTTCGATAATCATAAGAAATATTTTATTGATTGTACCAAAAATGTGGCAAGCCTAAGTTCAGAGATTTCGAAGGTCCACAGAAATTTTCATCAAGATCGCATGCCGTTTTCCGGTAGAGCGCGAACAGACAAAAAAACAAACAACATCCGAGCTAATTTTTTTGGGGGTTAGTGAAATTGAAGTCTTCGGTTCGCTTATCCAATAATGTGCGGTGACATTTACAAAATCAGATTTTTATCTGGCACCAACACACGGCGATCATTTGCCAATCAATATGAAAAGTTTTGGGATGCCCGTGAACAAATGTTTGGTAAAGAATCTACCTATGCTTATAGTTCTATTTATACTGCACATACAATTTCATGCAAGTCTTAAAAACAAAACAACCATGTTCCACTGCAGGTCATCACCTTGCATTAAATGCATCTAGGTCTGTTCATCCTTAAACAATAAGTACATCCTTAAAATAACTCTTAAATAATGATACAATGAAGTTAAAATGTGATGAGCTACTTGTAGGTGTTAGGTTTAAACTTTTGTAAAACTTTAGTTATTGTTGATAAAGAAAACAATGCATCATAAACATAAATGTGAAGCAGATTAATTAAAAATTTACAACATCCCTACAAAACATTAGAACTACACCACAACATCAAAATACAGTACCAAGATGCAGTAGAATAATGAAATTGTGTCCAAAGGGATCAATGTGAAGTAAAAAACTAAAAGTCAAAGAGAAAAACAAGTAATATTAAATAGTAAATAAAAATGATAAAATTTTTATTTTGAAATCACAGAATGATCGACCCAAATCCACATAGTACGGTCAATTCGATGGATATGTCAGAATCAACAAGGTATTTTGAAAATTTATATCGGAATTTATACATAATGCGTGTTGATAGATGGCACCAGTTACTGTTTTGTGTTTACCAAACCCAATACAAGAAAACATTTAAACACAAGATTTGTCAAAATCAATATTAAAAGTTTAACATCTGCCAAATGAAAAAAAAGTTGAAAGAAGAAAAGATAGAAAAGTAGGTAGCTCTACAAGAATTGTGTTCTACAAAGGTATAGTAGTACTTAGTAATTTCCTATTCTACACAACACTCAATATTGTACAATTGCAGCTAAATATAGTAAGTAATTTTAAATTATTAATAATATCACAGAAATGTAATTAATTACTATGTTTAAGTTTTAGGTATCATAAGTAGTAGAATTCAATTATAGTAAGTTCTATCATCACCTTCCTTAGTTATTTTCAAGGACCCATTCTTGAACAACTACTCTAGGTATTTCTCTCGAATTGTTAGTCGGGGGAAATCCCCAAGGGCCCACCCGGAATGTGGGAGACTCTGGTTCGAACCCGATTGGGATGGATTTTAAACTTTAATGAAATATAAATAAATCTTGGTAAAATTAGTTTATATTTAAAAAAAGTGAATAGTAGTTCAAAATTGTATCCCACTGTTAAAATTTCTAGGTACTAAATAAATACTATTAGGTAGATAATTACGGCACTAGAAAAAGCAAAATTGTGTTTATCGACGCGCAATCATGCCCTAGTCCATGAGTAACAAACAATAAAATTACCATAAGCCTACATCAAACAAGGAAAATTTATAAAAAAAAGTTTTTTTCTAACATTGAACTGATCTCACGTGTCAGGTGCTGTATCACAATTCACAAGGTACACAGGTAAGCAGAAAATACTGTGTAATAATAACTAATAAGTAATAATAAGCAAGTTTTGTTTACTCAACATATTTTCATTTCATTCATTCATTCATAAATAATTAATTAAATAAATAAATACATTTGTATATCCCCTCAGTCACTAAAATGATTTCAGTGGGGGACATTGAATTTAAAGCCAACCAAGCTAACCCCACAGGCGCAGACACCATTGACAAGGAACAATGACCAACTAGTGACTGGCATATTGAAGTAGGAAAAACCCACAATCAAACTTTACACGATTTCACTCGTGGATGGCACCAGTATCAAAAATTAAATTTATTTATAAGTTGGAAAGAATTCAAAATCGTGCCACCAGACATATTATGGGTTACAAAGAACCCAAATGCCTCTACACGTCGTGGTCAATGTCGCCTTTCCACCATTGAACAACTCATGAAGCAAGTGGACGTTTTTTTTCTTCAAAAAGATGTTGACTGGCTGTTTTTAGACCTTGACCCATTCCATCGGGTGTCTTGGAATTTTCTCGATTCAAGACGTCACCAGGCCCAGTCCATCACGCCACCATTTGCCCGAACCCCGCGCGTACATAAGTGGGTTCTACTGCCGAACTGCCAAAATTTGGAACTACTCCCTGTCCGAAGAAAAAAACAAGGTTTTGCCATGTCTGCTTTTAAGAGAGTTGTTAGTCTTCTACATTTTGATTGTTTTTTTGATATTATGAATTCACTGAATTGTTATTGTTTTTGTTTAAATTTTCCTTTTTATGTTTGTCTTTTTATGTCTCTATGCTCTATGTTTTATAAGTTCTTGTTTATTATCACAGTTTGTGTGTAGAGGCTGCCAGACCTTGTGCTTGGGGCATACTGCCCTTTCTGCCAACCTTCCTACTAAGTCTATTAGTGGAAAATAAATAATAATAAATAATTAATAATTATGTGCCTCGTTGCTAGGATGGCTCCAAGTCACCGTTTTACAATTTTCAGGCCAAGACTAATGGCCGAAATCCTAATCAGAAATTAAAAACCTTCTACCTATAGCGGGAATCGAACCCTTGGAGCTTCGCATTGGGAAGCAGACATGCTAACCAAAAGATTAACAAACCACACCATTTTCATTTCAGTCACCTTCTCCAGGCATGCATATTATGAGTCATACATCAAACATACATAATAAATAAAAATAATAAATAACAATAAATGGTTAATACTGATGTGTATGTTAGGTAGAGCATGAATGAGTGTAGAAAAGAAGAAGAGGGATAAAGGCTAATATCTAGAAAAGAACAGAGAAGAAATAGCACATTATGAGTTATGACATACTCCTACAAGATTTACACAAATGATCCATTGTTTTTATGTCTTCTAAAGTGAGTTCTTTAATTGTATCTACATAATGCAATTTCTTATTCTTACTAGTGTGATCCAAGTTTTCACAATAGAGATGGTACCACTCCTTACATTCACTACATTGCCACATCTCATTTAATACTTTGTAATGTATACTCGACTGTAGCTTTACCCAAGGTAAACGACAATAGCAATAAATTGCGATTTCGGAAACAACTGGTTTAAGTTCTCTTATGAATCGAGGTATATATTGAAAAGGTTTTACCTTCCACTCTTCAAGGCAAGAAACTAAGTGACTAGCCATTTCTTTTTGAATAAAATGGAATGGAGCTACTGGGATATTGCAAGCTAAGGAAAATGCATTAGCAATTGCAAATAGCCCACATGCATTAGACCCCACTTGGGTTTGATACATTAGTAGGTGTCTAATTGAAAAATGATCACTGGAGCTTTTAACGATATCGGCCACTTGCACATAAGCATCATGTAAATTAGAGGTACGCATAGAGTCATAAATATCAATTACTTTTTCTGGACTACCAATTTTGTTACAGTTACCCAATGATGAAACAAACCGCAATGTAAAAATCTGTATAAATGGTTGATCTACAACATGCTTAAAGGTACGGTAAGTCCCCGTGAAGTTTCCTGAAGGCCATTTACATTAGGATAGGTTTTCCCTTTTAAAAACAGTTGTGCAGGGATTAATATGACCTTCTGTTAACCACCCATCATTGACAATCACTGTTCTGTCTGCGTCAAAACTACCTTCAGGTATCCAAAAACTTGAAACAGGTGGCACAGGTATATCAGGGGTGCCATCTAAGTCTATGATTTTGGTGTCACAAAGGTTTGTTGGCTCGCAAACTTTATTGGTACTCTGCTAGGTAAAATAGTTTGCGGAATACTATCGCTAGGTTCCATAGACCCAATATTATCATTAGACAACTTAATCCTTTTTTTGACTTATCACATAATTTTTTCACATTAAAAGAAGACAAAAGTTCTCTTTGTGTTTTTAGGGCTGCCACGCACTTTACTTATCAAACGAATTTTTAAAGTGTCGCGCAATGATTGTAAACCTTCTGAATTGGCCAAATTGGATGGATTGCCTTATACAAGAAACATCAGGGGATATCATTGTCTGGGTCATTAACGTCTGAATTTAACTCTTCGATATTAGTACTATTAGGGCTATCTTCGGAATTTAATTTATGTTCAATTATAATCTCCCAATCAAAAATCAACAATACAACCATCAACAAGAGTCACAGGAAGATGGCCAACAGGTTTAACCATGTCTACAGATGAAATAGTTGGTAAGCTGGGCCCTTGCAGGTCAAGTAACAAAGACTGTACTTTGACCATTCCCTCATTAAACTCATTTTACCCACAGATTCTAAATGTGAACCGATTCGCTTTAACGAAACCATTGCAATATTATATTTTTCACGTTCCGACAGTGGATTTTTAATCATTTTTCCTAGCAGGCTCCTCTAGTGGAGGGCGTAACACTCCCAAAAAAATGTTTCGATTGGTGAATGAAAGTGGCTTTCTTCCACCGGTCGCTAACGGAATCAGCTACAAAACTTCCATTCCCAACTCTTTTCTAGCTTGAAGATATGAGAAACATGGCAAATTAAAGTGAACGTTGTATGAACAATTACACGTAGTACACTCCTGTTAATTTGGTTTAACACTTCTTTGCTATTGTTACGGTAAAATCTTCCTGGTGAAAAATATACGGTGCAGTGTCTGCTTTTGAAAGTTGCTTTAAAAAGATCTTTAGATATGTTCTGTGTACATTCTTTTGAAATCTCGGCCCGAACATTATCAACATGTTTTTGTATCCCGATACTGCTTTTGTTCAAGAAAAGTCGCACGTGTAAGAGAACTTCTACACTGTAACATATGTTATTAAAAACCCTTACTGCATCCGGAAGGTGATAGGTGCTTTATGTAAGGCTTTAATTTTGATTGGGCTTTCTAACCTGTTATTGGGTTGTATTGCCTAAAGGATTAAAACCCGCCTCTTTTTTTCTATATTTTTCCCACCGTTGCCTACAGTTATTCCAATTATTCATAAAGTATTCAAAGAGTTGGGGAGGAGATATAGTTTCAAATTCTGTCAATATCGTTTTTATATACTTCAAGAGTGTCAGCATACATAAAGTTGCGCATCTTTGTGAATAATGTTTTTTCATTTGAGTGTTACATTCTAGTTTAGTCACCCTTTTCCCTTTAAAAAATTTAACCACATGAAAACGTACAAAATATAATATTGCAATTTTTGGGAGGCATTTACTAATTACATTAAATTCTACTTGGTCTTTATCAATTACCGCAAAAAATGACAATTAAGTAATTCTGGATTGAGATCCGAAATTTACGGAGAGCCTTTTCAATCACTTCCTCAGTTTCATAATGGAACAAACACATACCCAATTGGGCGTTTCCTTTTCCATTGCCATCCTCGCACATAAAAACATTAAAGCGGATACTTTCAGCATTAACTTTATAAGTACCATCCATAAACAACACATCAGGGGATTTAACTACTAATTCTCTCATACCCTTCGTTTGAATTAAAAGGGAACAGAGTTCATCTAAATCATCGGACTCCCAAAGGACATTATTACCTTCATTATTGGCTATCTCTTGCAGGTCGTCCACTAACCGCTGAGAAAGTGTGCGTCCTGCAGCAAAGTTTTCTTTCACATTACGTCTAAGATTATGAACATCTTTAGATAGTAATTTTTTCCCCGTTGTGTCTTCAACAAGCTCTTTAATAGCCCTAGTAGACATGTCGTAACTAAGTAGGCTATTAATGACAACTTCTTCATCTGCACAGAGAAGACGATGATCAGGATAATGCCCCAAGAGTTCGGGACCCGTAGGATGGTTATGTTCATGTGAAAGTTTTTTTATAATGTAAGAAGATGACGATTTATAAAATTTTAAATCAACTAACGCTTTACAATCTAAACCATTATAGGATTGATTTGGCCTAGAATTGTTCCCCTCATTCTTGGCTGACCATGGTGCTTGCAAGTATATAGCACATCTTTGTGAGGACGCACTTCTGACCCTTCCATAGCATGAGAGCGCCACTTTTTCATAGGATGGCTGCCTTCCAAACACCAATTTTTGAACGAAACTTCAAATTCCTGAAAGGTTTCAAATTGAGCACCTTGAATAAATGCTTTGTCCCCTGCACCTCCAGCTTGAACACTGGATTTTTGAACACTTCAGAATGTACCTGGATATTGATGTTGTGACGTCGGCCTAGTTATGCTACTCTTAATATTAGAAGAACTACGATTATGCCTAAGAAGCGGTGATACATCTACCTGCTGACTCTCACTATTGTGGCTTGATGCTTTGGACAACATTGTCTTGGGCACAGCCTTCGAGACATCAACGGCACCGCTCTTCTCGGGCACCGCCCTGGAGACGACGGTGACATCTATGGCTCCGCTCTTCTTGGGCACCGCCCTGGAGACGGCAGAGACATCAACGACACCGCTCTTCGGGGGCATGGCTCTGGAGATGGCAGCAGTGGTAGAGTTTGTTGGCATAGGCACTTTAAAGAAAAAAACAAAAAAACAAATGAAGATAAAATTTCATTTCAATGTTAATGCTCAATTCCTTGCAGCAACTGGGGGATAGTTAGGCCAGACATATAATGTAAGTAAGCAAGTTTTTGTAAATAAAATAATTAATTTAAAACTTACCAAGCTCAGGTAATACCATCTGCATGTTCTTCACAAGAACATTTACACCTCTGGCAGATAGGTGTAGACCACTTCTATTCATGGTCAATGATGATTGGAACATTGGCCAGTTGTCAATGAATAACAAGTTAAAATCCACACAGAGGACTTTCAGCTTTCCTAAAAGAAATTATACAAATAAGATTATATATATATATATATACAAATAAGATCCTGGCAGTTCCAAGAAGAAGTGAACGTTTGCAACAGAGGCAAACAAACGAAAGAACAGCAGTCCCTTGAAAATGTCATCCACAGTGATGACGCTACATCGGGAAGTAAGGAATAATGTAAATTATTCACCACCACGACGCGACGAAACATCCCGTAAATGTTATAATTTCTCTTCAATTATATCGAATCGCGAAAGTATAACTTGTGAAATTATTATTATTATTATTATTATTATTATTATTATAAACCATGGCAACCGCCATACAGCCTTGAAACTAATGTTATATGCTCTCATATTTAAATGTTTTAAAGTGGTTTATTTTAACAGTAGTGAAGTAAATTGGTATTAATAGTGGGGTCTATAAGCTCAAATATATATAACAATCGTGCAAATCGTGAAGAAAGCATGAAAATTTGCGAATTTACTAATATGACCACAAGGAATCTAAAAATCGATGGCCCTAAGTTGAGTTCCTGTAACTTTCTTATTAATTGAATTAATAAAATTAATTGATTAATTAACCAACAAAAATTTTTTAAAGGAGACAACACAGTCGACATTGGTATCAAATGAAAGCTTATTTCACGGAGAATGAATAAATGAAAAAATATTTTAAAAATTTATTAATTAATCATCTAATTAATTGAATTTTAGTAATATTTTACCACTTTCGATTTATGTATAATTATGTACACCTAAAATTCTACTGATTGTCATACAATTTCACCCCTTTACTAACATAATGCCAATAAATCCAAATTTTGATGGCCCCAAACAAAATTCCTTCAACTCTCAGATTAATGGATTAATGAAATTAATAATTAGATTAATACCAGTTAAATGTTTGACATTCACAAACCACAGTCAACTGATGTATCAAATAATAACAAAACAAGCATAATAAAAGAGAAAAGTGATGGCCCCAAGGTCGGGTTCTTATCACTTTCCCATTAATTCAATTAATTCAATTAACGGCAATTAATCACAAAAATTACAAAATTAATGTACAAAATAAACACAGCATAGTCGACTTGGGTATCAAATGAAAGTTTATTTCACGAGTAAATAATGTGTGAAAAAATATTTTTCATTTATTAATTAATCATCCAATTAATTCATTTTAGTAAAATTATACCACTTTTGACTTTTGTATAGTTATGTATTCCAAAAACTTTACCGATTGTCATAAAATTTCACCACTTCAATAACATAATGCCAATTAATCCAAATTTTGATGGCCCTAAACGAAATTCCTACAACTTCTAGATTAATGGATTAATGAAATTGAGAATGAGATAGATACCCTTAAAATTGTCTTAACATTAAATTATGCGCTACGATTGACAATTGTAGTATTAAAAACAATATGATCACAATAAACCTAAATAATGATGGGTCCAAACTGAATTCCACTTAATTATTATTAATTGAATTAATGGAATTAATTATATTTATTTTAATCAAATGTGTTAAAGATCACAACATAGTCGACTTGGGTACCAAATGAAAGCTTTTTTTATGAATAATTAAAACGTGAAAAAATATATTTAGTTAATTAATTAATCATCTAATTAATTAATTTATCATCTAATTAATTACAATCTAGTAAAATTTTACCACTTTGGTTATGTATAGGTATCAAAAACTCTACCGTTTGTCATAAAATGTTATCACTTTACTTACACGATGTCAATAAAATAAAATAAAATAATTATAGCACCAAACGAAATTCTTGTAACTAACATTTTATTTAATAAATGAAACTAAGAATTAGCTAGTTCACGTGCCACAGTCAACTGGTGTATTAAATAATAGCCAATTGTATGGTAATTAAGAACATTGACATAATTTTACAAAGGCATATGTTTATTAATATGCTATCCATTAATTTCATTAATTAAATTAAAGTGTAATTAACGGATAGCATTCACACACATTTTCACATTTTTTCACATTTCAATTATTCATAAAAAAAGCTTTCATTTGGTACCCAAGTCGACTATGTTGTGATCATTTACACATTTGATTGAAATAAATATAATTAATTCCATTAATTCAATTAATAATAATTAAGTGGAATTCAGTTTGGACCCATCATTATTTAGGTTTATTGTGATCATATTGTTTTTAATACTACAATTGTCAATCGTAGCGCATAATTGAATGTTAAGACAATTTTAAAGGTATCTAGCTCATTCTCAATTTCATTAATCCATTAATCTGGGTTGCAGGAATTTCGTTTGGGGCCATCAAAATTTGGATTAATTGGCATTATGTTATTGAAGTGGTGAAATTTTATGACAATCGGTAAAGTTTTTGGAATACATAACTATACAAAAGTCAAAAGTGGTATAATTTTACTAAAATGTAATTAATTGGATGATTAATTAATAAATGAAAAATATTTTTTCACACATTATTTACTCGTGAAATAAGCTTTCATTTGATACCCAAGTCGACTATGCTGTGTTTATTTTGTACATTAATTTTGTAATTTTTGTGATTAATTGCCGTTAATTGAATTAATTGAATTAATGGGAAAGTGATAAGAACCCGACCTTGGGGCCATCACTTTTCTCTTTTATTATGCTTGTTTTGTTATTATTTGATACATCAGTTGACTGTGGTTTGTGAATGTCAACATTTAACTGGTATTAATCTAATTATTAATTTCATTAATCCATTAATCTGAGAGTTGAAGGAATTTTGTTTGGGGCCATCAAAATTTGGATTTATTGGCATTATGTTAGTAAAGGGGTGAAATTGTATGACAATCGGTAGAATTTTAGGTGTACATAATTATACATAAAACGAAAGTGGTAAATATTACTAAAATTCAATTAATTAGATGATTAATTAATAAATTTTTAAATATTTTTTTCATTTATTCATTCTCCGTTTAAAATAAGCTTTCATTTGATACCAATGTCGACTGTGTTGTCTCCTTTAAAAAAATTTTGTTGGTTTATTAATAAATTAATTTTATTAATTCAATTAATAAAAAATTTACAGGAACTAAATTTGGGGGGCCACGATTTTTGGATCCTTGTGGTCATATTAGTAAATTCAAAAATTTTTTCATGCTTTCTTCACGATTTGCACGATTTGGTTGGGCTTTAGACCCCACTATAAAGGGAAAGTTGAGGTTTTTTTGTGAACAGTATTGAAACAAAAAATGCGTTTTGTACTACCTTGAAACCTAGGTGGTTTGTATGGGTCGCCTTAAGTTCTCCATTAAAAAGGGCACAGGGGGTTGCTGGATATTTCAAATAAGGGTTTTGAAAAGCTATTGCTACATGGTTGAAAATTAATTTGTTTTTAAAAATGGATGGGTGTGAGAGATTTAAAAAACGTTTTTTGAAGATGTATTTTTAATGCATTTGTGCTAATTTAAGTTGATTTAAAATTTTAAATTTTTTTTGACATTTGAAGGTGTTTTTGTTTTGGAGTTATTTTGGGGTAACAATGTTTTAAATTTTGATAAAACAAGATGGTCGACAGAAAGCATAAAAGAAGGTGTAAACAGGGGTTTTAAAATGCAAAGTCAAAAAGAAGAATCACAATTTTGGGGGATGTGGGGGAAAAGAGTTAGGGGGGGGAGCCAGGGTACTTCGTCCATTTGGTCCCTTTTTAAATGGGGGGGTCAATGGAAAGGGTATGAAGAAAAAAAAAAAGTAATGGTGGTGTGGGTGCACTGAGAGTTTGGGGCATTGAAAGAAAAAAAAGGTGGAATTGCAACAAACCACCCAAGGGAAAAATTGAGACGAAGTATACGTATCAAAGAAAGCAGACCTCTCGGCTTAAGTTTTGGGGTTAGGCATAAAAACCCGGGGGGAGATGCACCAAAAGGGAATAAGATTAGTATAAACAAAAGGAGGAATTATATAAGGGTGGAAGGGGGCTCAAGGAAAAGGAGGAACCCCCACATTGGAAAGGGTTTAAGAGTGGGGTAGGCCTGTGTGAGAAGTGGAAGTTGATGGTACAGGCATTAGGTAAAATGAGAAAACTTTGAACAACTGAGTGAAAAGGTAGAAATGTTGGAAAAGAAAAGTAAAGAAAAGGGAAAGGCGGGGAGGTTGGGAAAAGTGTACACCATATAAAAGGGGTGGTGGAAGAATGCACTCAGAGGGGGAAACATCCGCGGGTTTGGAAAAAAAACATTTTCCCGGCTGGAAACAGGAAATGGGAAGAAAACAAATGAGATTGGTGGTGTGGAGAAAAAAATTGGGGGAGAAAAGGGGGGAAAGAAAAATGTGAAAAAATAGATTAAATAACATGTGGGAAGAGTCAAAAAGAATTTTAGACATTGGTTTACCACATGCTGAAGCCCTAAGACGGGCAGAAAAAAGAGCTGGAGCACATGGTAGGTTTGACCAAAAGAAAGGGTTTAGGTATCGCAACGCCAGAAAACCCAAAGTTGGTGACAAATTGGGGGTACAAAAGAACCCCATAGGCAAGTCACCTTGCCACAAACATCAGGGGGGTGAAGCAAGCCCAAAAAAGGGGGACAAACAACAACCCGAGAAATAGAGCTCAAGGTGGGTCCGGCCAACGCACACAGAAACAACAGACCTAAAAGATGCTTTGCAAGACAGTGAAGTTGGGCAAAAGTGGGTGTAGAAATAAAAAAAACCCAGAAGTAATTTCACCATGTCACAAACAGCAGGGGGGAAAAATCAATCCCACACAATGAAGTGGTCACAAGTTGGGTGTAAACATAACAAGACAGAAGTAAGTCAATTATAAAAAAACAGCAGGGGGGGAAACATTACCAGACTTTGAAGGGGTATGCAATAGATACAAGAAAGCTAAAACCAGGACAAAAAAGCATTAGGTATACAAATTGGAGATGTGTCGGGTACAACAGCAAATAATTTTTGTGTTGGTGGAGTAAAGGGCTAGGGTTTACCCAGTATCAGGATAAAAAATTTAAAAAAAAAGGGTAAAAGGGTAAAAATCAGATGGAAATATAGAAGTGGCGGTTATATGTGCAGGGAAAGAGAAAAGGGGGTGGAGGGAAAAAAGGCAGTCATGTGGGGAACTCAAGGCTTATTTGTTTTGGGGGAAAGAAAGTTTATAATGCCAAGATAGGATGTGGGCTAAGCCCCGGGAAAGGGTTTAAGTTAGGTGCAAAAATATATAAAAAAATATGCAAGGGGATTAAAGAGAAATTTATAGACATGAAGGGGGGGAAGGAATAAAAAGAGAAATGGAACAGACAAGAGAAGGGGGGAATAAGAAAAAACCCTTCGTAATGAGAAAACGAGGGAAAATGGCTGGGCCCTAGATGTAAATGTAAAAAAAAAGGAAAGAATCTGAAAAAAGGGGGCAGAAGGATTTTCACACAAGGTGGGTGTGGAAAAAAAAGAAGTTAGGCATAGCCCTTTGGGACAAAGGGGGGGAAAAAAACCAAAAAAAGGGGAAACATCATCACCAGGAAAAAAGGGAAAAGTTAAAATGGGGCACATAAATATAGTGTCACTTAATGGTAAAACGAGAGATCATTGACATGAAAAAAACAAAACTGTGTGTAAAGGGACTCAGTGAGACAAAATGGAAAGGGTGTGGAACAAGAATCTCAAGAAAGGTACAAACTGTGGGGGGTCTGGAGGAGTGGAGGGAAGAAATGGGTAGGGGGATTTTGGGGAAGCCCTGAAAGGAAAAAACGTACGTAAATGTAAAAGCCCTATGATAGAATGTACAGATTAATCTTGTGCGATGCGAGACAAACGAATTCATTCAGGGTATGCGCCTAAAAAGGGAAAACCAGTGGTTTTAGAAGGGTGAGTTTTTGGCAAAATTGAAGCAATTATGAATCGAAAAACTATTGTAGTAATGGGGGATTTTAATGCAAGAATGGGGAAAAATAGAAAAAGGGTTTGAAAGGTTTTGGGCGACATGGGATAGATGCAAGAAACAGAGATGGAGAAAATGTTAGAAATTGTGCCAGAAACTCATTATTTTAGGAAATAGTTGGTTCAAAACGTAGAACCCAACAAAAAACGAGATAGGCTATGGGGAAAAAAGATCAAGACAGTAATTGACTATCTATTATAGGAAAAGAAAAAATGAGAAACCTTGAGGATGTGAGGGTAATGCCACAATATCTTGGATGGAGGGCCCAGGCTGGTGTTGGGGAAATTTAGAATGTGGTACAGACACAAAGAGAATAAAGAACCGGCACAAAAACTAAAAGTGGTTGAAAATGCAAATTCCCATAGTGCAAGAAAGTTTATGAAAAGAATTAGTGACCAAACACCACAAATGAAGTGGGGAGAAATAGAAAAAGAATGGCAAAACTTTAAGAAATTTTTTTTGTCAAGTGCAGAAGAGCTGTGTGGAAGAGTCAGGGAAGGAGGGAAAAAGAAAGAAACGGATGGGGGAACGAGAGGGTACGAATGCAGTTCGGGAGAAGAAATACTTGGAAAAAGAAGAAAAGTGCAAATCCCCAAAAAAATGAGTACGAGTACCGTAGGCGAAAAACCCATGGAAACAAATTGTGAAGGAGGAGAAAAACAAAGAATGGGAAAAATTGCTGGAAATTAGAAGATGACTTCCAGGGGAAAAAAGAAAATTTTGTACGGACTAGTAAAAACAAAAAAGACAAGAAAGGGAAAAACAAAAGCTATGGGAAAAGAAAATGGCCAATTTACAAAAAACCCACAGGAAATAAAAGAAATGTGGAGGAAATATTTCAAAGACTGCTAAATGTACAGGTATGAAAAAATTTAAAAGCAGGAAAGAGAAAAGGCAAGTGGAAAGAGAAGAAGACGAGGTAAAAGAACAAAAGGTGGGTCGGGGGTTAGAGCCATGAAGAATGGTAGAGCTCGGGAGTGGATGAATTTTTGTGGAAAAGATCAAAGCATCAGGTGTGGAAAGGAAAAAATGGGTTTTTTCGGTAATAAGGCTGGGGGAAAAAAAAAAGGGACCGAAGATTGGAAAAGAGGGTTTTAAATTTTACCGGTTTAAGAAAGGTGACCGTAAAAAATGTGAAAATTATAGGGGGGGGACATTATTTTCAGTGTGCAAAAAAATTTTTGAGAAAGTTATAGAACTAAAACTGAAGGAGGATATGACACGACTAAGAAAGAAAAATATGGGTTCAAAATGGACGGTCTACTATTTCCCAATTGCTTAAAACAGACAATGGGGGGAGTGGGAAAATGGGAAAGAAATGCCATTGTGTTTTTGGATCTGGAGAAAGGGATACGTCGCCTGCCCAGAGAGAATATGGGAGTGTCAAGATAAAAGGAGTGGGAAAGGTTTAATAGAAGGATAAAAAGTACATAAACAAAGGAGTAAAGTTGTGACAGAAAATGGGTAGGTCAAATGGTTTCAGTGAAGAGGCTTGCGACAAAGGGGTGTTTTCTCCAAACTCTTTACTGTGTAAAGGATGAAATTTTAAAAAAGAGTGGAACCCAAAACAGTGGAAGGGCACAAGAACATTAGTTTTGGGACGATGTGTTGATTTGGGGTGGAGTGCCAGAGAATGCAGGAGAAGGTGGGCGTGGGAAAGAAATTACTACGAAATTGGTCTAAAAAAACAATCAGAAAAAAAGTGAATTTTGCGTATGCAAAAAAAGACAAAGGGCAGGCCCAGAGACATAGAAAATATTTTACTACGTGGAAAGTCTTAGAAGAAAAAGAAGAATTTAAAATTTGGGAAGTATATTTCAAAAGATGCAAAAAATGTGTAGGGAAGGTCACAAGTGCAAAAGCGAGGGGTTTTTATAATTTGGGGAGAAATTACTATGGGGAGTTGTTCCCCCAAAAAAGTAAAATTTTGCGTAAAGGGATATTTTTTACCTATATTAAATATGGGGCAGTAAAAGGGCAGTGGGAACAAAAGAAGAGAGTCAGCTGGAAGCAGCAGAAATGAAGTTTTTTAAAAAGTATAAAGGGGGTTACAAAGATGGACAAGATAAGAAGTAAAATAAGGGAAAAAACTGGGATTGGGGAGATTTAAATTTTAAATAGGAAAGAAAGTCTAAGATGGTTTGGACATATGAAAAAGGAGGGAGGAGAGGATTCCCAAAACGAGAATTTTAAGCGGCGAGGGGGGAAAAGAAGAGTAGGAAGGCCCCAAAGAAAAAAAAGGGGAAAAATTAATTCAAGAAGACGTTTGGGGAAAAAGGAATGAAGTGTGGGGGCATTGGCAAGAGTAAAGCTGTGGGGGACAAAGAGAGTGGAGTAAATTGGTTTGGGGAAAAAAGGGGGTTGGATGTGTGGAAAGAAAAACTAAGTCTGGCAAGCAGTATCACATTTCATTCCCCTTTTAAAGGTGGAAAAACCCCACTCAAAACCCACATGTGGAACTGAGTTTGATTATTATTATTATTTTTACAACGTACATGTATTACATATATAACATTTTACAGACGATATGGGGGTCCCCAAAATGGTTTCCCAAATAAATGAGGGCTTGGACAAGGTGTGTTTATCCAGACACTCTTTTGGTTGTAATGGCAAAATTTAAGAAGAGTGGAAACCCAAAACAGTTGGAAGGGGCACAAGAAAAGTTAGTGTTGCGGACGATGTGTTGATTTGGGGGGAAGTGCCAGAAAGTGCAGGAGAAGGTGGACAGATGGAACGAAATTATACAGAGTTTGGGCTAAAAACAAACAGAAAAAGGGAAAGTTTGCGTTTCAAAAGAAGACAAAGGGGAGGCCTAGAGACAGGAAATATTGTACTCGTGGAAGTCTTAGAAGAAAAAAAGAATTTTAAAAATTTGGGAAGTAGGGCATATATTGAAAAAAGATGCAAAAGTGTGTAGGGAAGTGTCATCTAGAGTGCAAAAAGCAGAAGGGTTTTTTTCCAAAATTTGGTGAGAAAATTCTATGGGAAAAGAGTTGTTCCACAAAAAAGTAAAATTTTGCTGATAAGGCATATTTTGTACTTTTCTAACATATGGGGGATACATGGGGGGGGAAAAAGGAAGAGAGTGCTGGGAAGCGGCAGAAATA
>JAMZAV010009533.1:0-53578 GCA_024449915.1 Sweltsa coloradensis | reverse complement strand
AATGACCGACACCCCGGACGAGACAATGACACAAGAACGATGACAAAACGATGAGACCGCGACGCGAAACCCCCTTCCTCCCCTTACCCGTGGCTGGTTTTGACCAGCATGGGCCCCTTCCCCCCCCCTTAGGCTAGAGTGATGCATTATGACCTAACGGTTGACGCGTCCTTAATCCAAAAAAAAAAAACACTAAAATCGACGTACAGACAGACAGAATCACAGAATCGGAGCCGTTCGAGTTGAATGGAGACAATCGGTCGCTCCGCTCCCTCGTTTAATTTATTTTATTTAATGTTATTTATTATTTAAACTATAATCATTAATACTTAAGAAACCCAATTAAATAATTAACATTATCACTGGTGGCGCAAAAATGACCGATTGCGGTTGAAGCGCCCTAGTCTCTCACGTCGTCGTGACTAAAGACGTTATTATTGTTCTTGATTGTGACTGCATTAATAAAATTTGATTTATTTAGTTGTCCTTCTTTGTAAATAAGTTTTCTAACGAAATTGGATAGACGTTTAATTAAACGAGGGAGCGGAGCGACTGAGTGTCTCCATTCAACTCAAACGGCTCTCATTCTGTGATTCTGTCTGTACGTCGAAAATCAGCCGAACCGCTAAACAGATTGCGCTGAAATTTGAAACAGACATCCGGTACAAGTTTACTAAGAACTGTTAACAAAATCAGCTTGATCCATTGCGATTTAAGCCTACAATAAATAAAAAATGTGATTTTTTTAATAATATCAATGGCATTTGTTTCGCAGCAGTTAGCGGGACGAGGTTGACGTGGCCTGCATGGCCCAATGGTAACCATTTAGCCTACCGCCACAGATGGATGAGGTTCGATACCCGTCAATTCTAATTTTTTATATTTTTACACCCACATATTATTTTTGAGGGGTGTTAAATGGGAAATAAAAATTAGATGATTTTGTTTTATCTTGGAAATTTGATAATGTTTCACGCAAATACGTTTTGAATACGATTCGCATTTTGAATAATCATTTTAAATAATTATTGTGGCAAGCAGAGTGAGTTCCTGTAAGGTGACCAGACGGTCCGGTTTTAAGAAGTCAAAACACTTGGCTAACTCACTCGTTTAACAACGACTTTGGCGTTTCCCTAGTAAATAAATAACAAAGGAAAACAGTCTGTTATTAACAGCAAGAATTTTTAGAAATGATTTTTGTGGAATGGGGGTAAAGTCCACCTAAAGCAAACATCAGCAACAAAGAGGGGGTATATTACTCTCCGAATCTAGAGGCGAGCACTGGTAATCGTCATCTGGGACAACTTCCCTTTCCCTTGACGACCTCCTCGTAAGAACTTCACTTTCTGCCACTATCCGTGGATGGTTCTGACCCCCTTTCCTGCTGCTCCCTGGGCTGGACCCTGCTCACCATATCCCCTCATCCCCTCGGATAAAGAATCCTCCTTAATCCAGACCCCGTCTGGGCCCGGGGTAGAATTGGCCCAGAGTATGGCTCTGCTAATCGTAAAAGGCGTTTCAAGAGAAAAAGTCCACCTCGCAAACATCAGCTAGAAAGAACGGAATATCTTAATCCCCGAAACTAGAGGCGAGCTCTGGCAATCGTCGCCGGGGACCTTGCCACCTTCCCGTGACGACCCCCCGGCGACGATGACAATGACACAACGAACGATGACAAAGACGATGACGACCGCGACGTGAGAAACCCCCCTTCCTCCCCTTACCCGTGGCAGGTTCTGAACAGCATGGGCCCCTCCTCCCCCCCCCCCCTTAGGCTAGAGTGGTGCATTATGACCTAACGGTTGACGCGTCCTTAATCCAATAAACCAAAACAAAAAAATTCTTTAATCCAGATAAAAAAATAAAAAAAGACCACCACGCAAATATCAGCTAGGAAGCAGGTTTTATTTTACTCCCCGTAACTAGAGCCGAGCTCTGGCAATTTTCGACGGGGACACCTTCCCGCTCCCTTGATGACCTTTCCGACGACGATGACAATGACAACGAACGATGACAATGACGATGTCTAAGACGAAGACGACCGCTACGTGAAAACCCCCCCTTTCTTCCCTCTACCCGTGGCTGGTTCTGACCAGCATGAGCCACTCCTCCACAGATCCCCTATAGGCTAGAGTGGCGCATAATGACCTAACGGTTGATGCGTCCTCACTCCAAATAAACCAAAAAATTAAATTATTCATTTATTTTAAATATAAAACAAACGTATTTTATGTTTGGTACTAGTCTCCAAATATAATGGCATAGAAACCCAAAGTAAAAGCACAGGGAAAGAGAGCTGTGTTTACTTATAAACACACTCATCCATCAACGCGATTGTAAATACCGTTCACGACGCGGGCCTAGTAACAGAGTCGATTTAAAAGTTTCCCCGTTGAAACTTCCTTATCGACTCTGCTAGTACCAAACACCGTAGAACAATAATAATGTTAGGCACGGAGGTTCTTTTATCTGAGCTCTTTGCTCCGACGCCAAGACCAGGGCCACATGGAGCCGGATTGTGGGGAAAATACACAGTAATGTGAGCAGAAATACTCTTTTAATAAACACACAGACATTTAGAATAAGTTGTCCAATTCTCACTTTGGTAAAATATTACAACGTTGTAAACAATTATAATTACTAAAAATAAAACTATTGCGCACTCTGTTCTTATGCGTGGGCACCACAAATGCGTTATTCGCCGCAGCCGCGTAGGAAAATACTGTTTGATATTTAAAGGGCTGTGGATAAGGCATTGTTGAGAACAGATGCCAGTTTTTTATCTGTCTTGATTGGATTCCAACACAACAAAGTCGTGTTTGATTCTCTCTACTAAATTACATTTCATTTTGTAATTTGGAAAGAAGATTAATCACAGTTTGTGTTGATAACAAACGAAGAAGTTCTCTAAAATTTGCAGGATGTTGTAGGGCGAGCTGTTCTTTCAGGTAAGTTGGAATCTTAGATTTGTTCTTGGTTTATTGTCTGGGCTGGTTGGTTTTTCATCTGCCGACAATATTCAGAAAGCCAGACTTGGATACTTTGAAAGTGTTTTACTTTTCTGTTGCAACTCATGGATGTCAACGCTCAAATACCTATATATTCGTTCTATTCGTTTTGACTTTTGATCTTTTCAAGCTATCTCTCCTTGCGATCGAATGCTGGTTCTGTCCATCACATTCATGTATCCCTGTCTGGGCCCGGGGTAGAATTGGCCCAGAGCATGGCTCTGCTCATCGTAAAAGGCGATTAAAGAGAAAAAGTCCACCTCGCAAACATCAGCTAGTAAGCTGGGAGTATTTACACCCCGAACCTAGAGGCGAGCTCTGGCAATCGTCGTCGGGGACCTTGCTCCCTTCCCTGACGACCCTCCGGCGACGATGACAATGACACAACGAACGATGAGAAAGACGATGACGACCGCGACGTGAGAAACCCCCCTTCCTCCCCTTACCCGTACCCGTGGCTAGTTCTAAACAGCATGGGCCCCTCCTCCCCTCTCCCCCCTTAGGCAATAGTGGTGCATTTTGACCTAACGGTTGACGCGTCCTTAATCCAAATAAACCAAAATCATTCATGTACCTTCAATCCCTGGGGAAGAATTTGGAAGACCATGACTACTGCGACGATTCCCCAATTCACCCCCCTACCCGTGGCTGGTTCTGACCAGCATGGGCGCCTCCCCCTATCCCCTAGGCTAGAGTGACGCATTATGACCTAACGGTCGACGCGCCCATAATCCAAATAAACAAAACAAAACCCTACCCGTAGTTGATTCTCTTTCTACTTTGGAAGCTGTTTGTAAAGCGTCTTGAAGGGCTCCTGTCTGCTTCACAACAGATGTAATATCCCCCGGGAAAAAAAAAAATTGTAAAAAAAAAAACCAGACAAGCTCTCTTACAAAAGTTTTCGGCTGTGAATGCTGTGAGATTTAGAAGCTGAACCAAGCATTTCATTCTTTCTCCATAGTTTCGCATTGAAAATAAGTAAGTTTATTTCGCCTTTTGACGAGCGCCAAGCCAAACATTTCCGAGGTAAAAAAGTAAAATTTTAAACTGCCTTTGAACCAAATAAACAAACAGTCTTTAAATAAGAATACCATTTCTGCACTGGAGTGTACAGTCTCACGACTGGTCTGTGGCTGGGTCTAGCCAGCATAGTTTCTGAAAAAATACTTTCGTGTAAGAGTCTACCTACTCAGTCAAAAATTTAATTTTAATGGGGGTTATTAAATCTTAATCCGACCAAGCCAACCCTGCAGGCACCGACACCATCGACGAGCGACCAACGCCCCATCCGCGGACAGTGTCAGAATCAACAAGGTTGATTCAAACCAACTTTAAATAAAAAATAAATACATAAATAAATTGTATTTAGAGTCTCTCCCCTCAGTTATATTACTGATTTTCAGTGGAGGACTTTAAATCAAAGCGACCAAGCCAACCCTGTTGGCCCCGACGCAATCGACGAGTGAGCGATAACCAACCAAAGATCGAGATTGTATCAGGAAATATAGCAATCAGGGGTATGGACAGTGCGAACACACGCGAATCAACGCCAGAATCAACAAGGCCGATTCAGAACAACTCTGAATTTACTATGTGCTTCGTTGATAGGACGGCTCCAAAGTCACCGTTTACAAAGTCCAAAGACACGAACTGATGGACTTAAGTCCAAATCGGAAGTTAAAAAACTACTGACTTTAGCGGGAATCGTCTGGGCAGGGGTTGAACTCAACATTAGTATTCTTATGCTGATAGTGTAAGACGAGGACAGAGGCAAAGTCCATCTCTCTGGCTCTGGCAGTGGTCATCGGGTCCCCCCCCCCCTTGACTCCCGCCAAGACGTAGACGACGATGACAACACAAATGACGACGGGGTAGAATCTGGCCCAGAGAATGGCTCTGCTTATCGTAAAATTCGATGAAAGAGATAAAGTTTATCTCGTAAACATCAGCAGAAAACATTTTATTCCCAAAACTAGAGGCGAGCTTTGGCATTCGAAAACATAGACACAGGCAATAAATAAGTGTCGTAAGACATGAATTGTAGGACTAGTCGCTGCGCTCCCTCGTGTAATAACTTTTATTTGTAATACGTTACTCTTCTGTAGGGCTATCACAAGGATTTATAATTTTCTTGAAATTCACGGATGTTCCTGGTCCGAGTTTGAGAAACGAGCTCAAGCCTTGATGATTCTGGTGCAGCCCGCGGGTGTTATCATGTCCAACCTGGTTGGTCGGTGTTACCGATATAAAATACCGGTCTCTATTTGGTCTCCGATAGTTTCGGCGCAAACAGGGTGGCTTGGTCTGCTTAAAATTTATGTTCCTTACTTATTAATAAATAAATTTATTAAGAGTCTACCCACTCAGTTATATAACTTATTGTCAGTGGGGGACAGTGAATCAAAGCGACCAACCATGATTCTTTTACATGTTGTGTGAGTAGTATCTTAATACGAATATATTTATTTTTTATTTTTTACTGTGGTAATATGTGAATAAAAATCAATTCATTCACATAGACTGAGAATTGCATCGAAAAAAAAAGAAAAGCGTGTATTTGCATAAATGTGGCGTTAATAACACTCAATTTGATATCACACACTCCAAATTTTAATTTGAAAATATAAACATCATTCATTTAGAATCCAAGAAGGCGGCTATTTTAAAGTTTTATTTATGTCTAACAAACATAGAACCTAAAGATATTTTTTTAAAGTTAACATCCTGGACCTTGCGCACGCAATTTGATCTCTCCCAGTCATATGAAGAACTTATATCATATGGTAACGGTCACAAACTTTCAAAATTCCCATAGTAATCTATTTAACAAAATTTAATTCACATCATACACATATTTTTTATTTTTTATTTTTATTCACTTACATAACTTTTATTTTGCTATTACTTCATCATTTCATTACATTTCAATTTATTTGTTGGATGAGCGAAGCGAAGACTTCAATTTCACCAACCCCCCAAAAAAATTTAGCTCTGGTTTTTTTTTTTTTTTAATCTGTTTGTTCGCTCTCTACCAGGCAAAACGGCATATCCGATCTTGATAAAAATTAGAGGGGACCTTCGAAATCTCTGAACTTAGAGCTGTATTGTTTTTGGGTACAATCGAAGAAATATTTCTCATGAATATCGTACTTCTACGATTTTTTTCGATTTTTTGTGCGATATTTTCGTGCCATTTGGGCCAATTCTGACCAAACGGGTGGGGCTACAACGTTCATATTATACGTGGACATTAAGGTTATGGTGATGTAGTACATTTTGAAAGAAAAAGTTGAAAAAGTTAGCCAGAATCCATAGAAATAAAGTTTTTAATATAATTTTTTTACGGTAAATAATACCAATTGACAAGTTACAATAGAAACATGACATCAATCACCTACAATGCGTAGGCAGCAAAACAAAGCACTTGCAAAAGTAAATATATCTCACGCAAACTTAAAACTTAAAAAAGCTCATCCATCAACGCGGCGGGACTAAAGCGTTTTCCTAGTTATTTATACACTTGAAAAAAAATCTTATCAACAAACACACCATTAACTCATCTCATCAACTTTCATTCACAGGCGGCGCAATATGACCTAACCGGTTGAAGCGCCCTAGTTTCTCACGTCGTCGTTAACGCACTGTGTAAAGTTATTGAAACATTGCAAAATTTCTAATACCGGTTTAATAGGGGTGCTTCCCCTCGTAGCAATGGGGCCGAGATACCCCCCCCCCGTACATTTATGTTTCTTGATTCTGTTCTGTTTATTGGATGAGCGAAGCGAAGATTCCATTTCACTACACTGGAGAAAAAAATCCGGAATGTTTTTTTTTTTGTATTTTTGTGTGTTTGTTAACACGATTCCGGCTAAACCAATACTCCGATTGCGATGATAATTTTATGGAGGCCTTCAAAATCTCTAAACTTAGAACTGCCACGTTTTTGAGCGCAATCGAAAAATTATTTCTTATGAAAATTGCAATTTTACGATTTTTTCGATTTTTAAAAAATGTCTTCGACTTATAACACCTGATTTCAATTATTTTTTCACAGAACCTTTATTTTATGAATATAGATATTCGTGTAAAATTTGAGCGCAATCGAAAAATTATTTTTCATGAAAATAGAAATCTTGCGGGTTTTTTCTTTTTTAAAACAATTTTTTGACTTATAACACCTACATGCTTTATCCTATTGTAATGATTTTTTCACAGAACCTTGATTTTATGAATTTATTTATTTTTGTGAAATTTGAGCACAATCGAATTATTATATCTTATAAAAATCGCCATTTTTCTTTTTTTTCTAATGATGATTAATTTTAAAAAAAAGTTTATTTTTTATTTAATTTAATTTAATTTAAAAAAATCTTGAACTACGTAATAATTTTTTTACAGAACAACAGCAAATCCGCATAACACATGGCAGCTCAATGCACAAATTACGCTCATCCAACAACGCGGCGGGACTTAAGCGTTTTCCTAGTGAATATTTCATACAATACGGAAATGATAAAATCCAGCCCGACCGGGGTTTGAACCCGGGATAAGGCGACTACCTGGAACGTGGGAGGTACGGGTTTAATACCCGGTCGGTTGAAATTGTGTTTTTTCTGGGTTGTATTTTGGATGAGCGAAGCAAAGACTTCAATTTCACTGACCCCCCCAAAAAATTTAGCTTAGGTGTTTTATTTTTGTATTTTTGTTTTTTTTGTTTTTTTTGTATTTTTGTCTGTTTGTTCGCTCTCTACTGGGAAAACGGCATATCCGATCTTGATGAAAATTTGACGGGACTTTCGAAATCTCTGAACTTAGAGCTGTATTGTTTTTGGGTACAATCGAAGAAATATTTCTCATGAATATAGTATTGAAAACACTTTAGTGGAATTAACTCTATTTTTATTATATATAAAATAACAACGTTTCGGAAATGACTTAAACTTTTTCCGTTTTTTTTTCTTCTTCTTTTCTTCTTTTTTTCTTCTTCTTGTGTACGTCTTCAACATACTTTCAATATGGAAATGAATTTTTCAAACAGAACGATGGACTTGCTATGGGTTCTCCTTTATCTCCAGTTTTAGCAAATGTGTTTATGGAAGAATTCGAAGAGAATATGACAGCCAAACTTCCTAACAGACCAAAAATTTGGTTGCGTTACATTGATGATTTGTTTGCTATTTGGACGAAGGGCGATCAAGAACTTGCTGATGTTTTGGTGAATTTAAATACTATTCATGATTCCATACAATTCACTATAGAGGTAGAGAAAGATGGTGAACTTCCTTTTTTGGATATCCTTCTAAGAAAATCCAACAATGATCTGACGATGAAGGTCTATAGAAAACCTTCTTTCTCAGGAAGATATCTGAATTTTGAGTCAAACCATCCCGACAACATCAAGACTGGTATTGCATTGGGCTTAGTTCAGAAAGCCCAAAATTTATGCCTTCGACGAGGAAGTAAAAATCATCCAAACATCTCTAGTGAATAATGGGTATCCCAGAGACATCATCAACCGTAAACCTAAAATCAAGAAAGAACGTGTTCAGCCGAAAACATATGCTCATTTTCCTTATCATAATGGTCTTTCAGAATCTATTCAACGTATTGGATCAAAATTCAATATTCAAACATCTTTTACTTCAGTTAATACCATTACAAGCCACTTGCAAAAAACTAAAACTGTAAATTAAGTCCAAATGAACAAGAGTTGTGTTTACGAGATTCCTTGCGGAAACTGTGATGCCGTATACATAGGAGAAACCGGACGTCCTATGCATGTTCGAGTTAATGAGAATAGAAAAACATTGAGAAGTCAGATGGCTGTTATATTATGTCATCGAAACTAGTAGAACATGCATGGGACAAGGTTCATAAATTCGACTTTCTACAATCTAGGCGTTTTCTTTAAGAGCCATGTTGGAAAAAAAGGAAATTGAAAGAGGCAGCTTAGATAACATTAAAAGACACATGTATAAGCCAGCCGAGTACCTTTTTTCCTCCTATGTGGATTCCTTTAGTAAACACTAGGAAATAGTCTTTTTGGTTTGTATGACCTTGGTTTTGTCAACTTCTATGTGTGAAATGTTTAATTTTATCGACCTTAGCTATTGTCTTTGTTTGTTTTGATATATTTTTGATAATATGATTTTTTGTTTTTCACAAGAAACCTGAGGACGTAATAAGTTAAATCATTTCCGAAACGTTGTTATTTTATATAATAAAATAGAGTTATTTCCACTAAAAGTGTTTTAAATACTATTTGCATGATTTAACACATTAAAAATTCTTACTTATGATATGATGATGATTACTTCTGAAGATTACTATGATAAAAAGGTCAAACATACTGTGATAACGAATGTATGGAAGTTTTGATGTTTGGAGTTAATTATGAATACCAATTTATATATTCTTACCCTCAATTGTTTGTAACTTATAAAAACTATTTGCATGATTCAACACATATTAAAGATTAATGCTTAAAAGGTTATCATATGATGATAATTACTTACGTAACTTATGATGACTATGATCTCATTACTTATTTGATAAAAGTAAATGATTGTCAATGATTATCTTGTATCGTTACACAATATGCGAAAGTTTAAGCTAATCTGTGATTTAAAAGTCAGAAACCGTCATAGTATCATGCAACAAGTAGTAAATTAAACACAACTCTTCATTGGTAAAAAAAAAAATACAACACTCTTTACAGTTTACACCCTAACATACTATACATACATCATTATTATTTAAATAATAACCATAAGACGAAGTATAACATGTCTTCCTGATTTATATTCATCGATCTAGATATTCAAACAAAAAAAAGTGGTAGTTGCAGGAGTAGAGTGTGAGCCACTCGGCAGTGGTTACGCCCCCCATTGTTATAATTATGCAAATTTTAATTATGCAAATTTTAATTATGCAAATTTTTAATTAATCATATTTTTAATTATTCATATTTTAATTATTCATATATTTTTTAATTATGAATTTTTAATTTTTTAATTATGAATTTTTTATTTATGAATTTTTAATTTCAAGATGGCGAATGCTACACTAGAGTGTGGCCTCTTTAACCTAACTTTTTTCAAGATGGCGGATACTACACTAGAGGGTGACCACTTTAACCTAACTTAACCTAACATGATGACGTCATGCAAACCTGTCAAGACTTGTCAAGTTTGGTTGCAAACATGTCAAGACTTGTCAAGACAGGCATTGAGTGACGCCACCATACACAGACTTGTCAGGACATGCATCGAGTGTGTGAAGATGAAGGACTGGGAATCATGGCATTCCTAGGGTGAATAAATTTAAAAAGTCAAGACTTATTCATGTGTATAACAAATCTTATTTATTAAAATATATCACATTAGTACATGAAAACCACAATTTTTACAGTACAATATCAAGCAGTCGCATACATCAACTCCACTTCGCTGTAGATGAATTCACTACCAAGTTCATACACAATTCTTTCATATCCACAGTGATGTTTTTTCTCTTTAACTATACGTAAATACGGGTCTTCACAAACTCATGAAGACTAACATTGTAGCACATGCCAATTTTGCCATTAAAGCCACTGCATCATATGTGTTTTTAATTCCCTTAAGAAAATTAAAGTACCACTTGTTTATATCGCGATAGCTCAGTTCAAGATCATGTAATAAATGTGAAACACTTTTAGAATATCTTACAAGATTACGGCACGACACTTCTCCAAGGTATACGCCGTCATTTGAAGATTTGAGTCCAGCCCCAATAGTCCCGTGATGATTATCCCAAAAAACAAGGTATAGGGTCCAACCTCTGTTTCTGGTACATTGTCGCATCTTCACCCATACAAAAAGACGTAATCATTGAGTAGCTCCATTTCACGAGTAAGTTGACTCCACTCATGAAGATTGAGCTTGAGTCCTTTTCCTTTTGCAAATTGGATTTGTACATATGGTTTGAAGCACTCTTGCAAATGAAATCCGCCCACCAGCATTTCGTACAACAGCCTTTTAAAAAAAGAAAACACTTTTACAAAGAACAAGTTCGTACTTTTGAGATGGTCCAGGGTTAGCAGGCGTAGGCTCAGCAACATTTGTAGTTAAGTCCGATTGAAAAATTCATGGTGATGCAGCTAAAAGACACTGACTGGTAGCGACTGTCCACGACCAAGCTCAGACGCTGACTGGACTGCGCTCTAGACTCCTCGCGCTCTTGAAGGAGCCCCCTAGTGGCAGCTACGCGAAGCTTCGTGAAGCTCCGCCCCTTTCTATTCCATGCATGTCGAAACTTGCAAGTCATGACGTCATACAGACATGTCCAGATTTTGCAAGCATACAGACCTGACCAAACATGATGCTTTACAATATATTGAAGGATATTAAGTAAGGAACAATAAATAAATAAATAGAACAATAGAGAAAAATTTTCAAATACAATACACCATTATTTTAGAAAAACTATTTAAGCTCCACGACGTGGACAACAATGTGGTTATTATATAATTTACGTTTTGGTTTTAAACATTTACCAAAAATATTTCACAAAAACTTTCTTTGTAAATTTGTCATTATGATATGGTGTATTTCTATAATACCATAAAAATTTTTTGAAGAGAAAATCCTCTTGCTTTTTTGAGTTAAATACAAAAACACAATATTCACCACACACTTGAGAGGTAAAATTTTGTAGTTCCATATTATTGTAAGTCCATGTAGAGCACTGCGATCAAGAAATTTGCGATGTTCTTGCACATAGGGTGGGAGTCCGTAACTATCAAAAAATTCACCGCGTCCAAAACTTGTCAATAAAGAGGGCTCCCCAATGGGATCCGGGTTTTCTCTGAGAGTCTGTATTGACGATAAGTACAGCTGGGCGGTTGACATTTCTTGGTAATGTGTCGGCAGCAAAAATCCCTGCAAGTAATGGTCGCGTGTGGGCATCACTAGAAAAAGCTTCTTCAAGTTCAACGGTGTACATATTTTCTAAAAAATATTCCACAAACGTCTTCGGTAAGAGGCTTCCCAGTAATGAAGGGGCAGCGTTGACTCCAGCGCTTATGTTCCTCCTTAGGTAGTCTGTAGGTAACCACTGGCACAGTTCCACATTGCAATGGACACATGAAACTGTATCATTCCTATGGACATAGTAGAATCCCGTGGCAGCAAGATCTTCAGGTTTTACATTTACATTTGGAAATTGTTCAAATGTTTTCAGTCTAGCCGAAAAATTCTTCATATTAGTAACGTCCGCATTCTCGAAGCACCATGCAGAAATTTTAACACGTTCTGTAATGCACTTTTCATTTGTGATTCTTATGAGTGCACAGTAGAATGGTAAATATCGGGTGTTTTAGACTCGGACACCCCAATTCATGCAAATCAAAAAACATGACGCTCAAGAATTTTGTCCAGATGTAGAGCTTTTTCTTTTCCTTTTGCATAAAGAGTGTTGTAGGGTATGGTGGCCACAAGTAGAATATTCTTCAATCTCGCATATTCTGTAACACCACTGGGACCATTGATACCATGATGATTATTCTCTGCCCACTGAATTACTTGTCTTGATGCACTCTCAATAAAACTTTCTTCATATGGTGGTTTAAATATCCAGTGTTGAACTTTTAATGTTTGATGACTAAGAATAGCCAATTCCTTGATGAAAAATCCGTCACTTTTTGTGAAGCCTTGAAAATCAAGCGTGGCACTCATGATGGATGCTCAAGGAAGACTGAGTAAAATCTTCTACGCGCCTGTAATATATTAGTTGTTGTAGTCCACAATAACGTTACGATGCTGATCTATCTCAAGCAGGTTATCAAATTTCCGCATATATGATGCAATCTACAGCTTCAGTAGAGTAGTCTGAATTTAACTCTACACGTAGTTTTCCCTTTGCTCTGAAGACACCAATGATCGGCACTAGCCGACAAGTCAGGCGAAAGATAAAAATGCCATGAGACAATAACCTTGAGGGTAAATTTCTCTGGTAATTTTCATTACCTTCATTTTGAAAATGTATTCAGTGCCTGAATACAGATTTATGATATGGCAGACATAAAATGATTAGTATCAAAATTTGGCTGTAATGGTTTTGACGGAAAGTTTGTCCATCTGCGTAGGAGTGCAATATGATTGCAATCAAAATGTTGAAAATTAAAGGGGTTCTTCTTAAAATCTCCGTTCAATGCTGAATTCAATACAAAACAATAATGACACGCTTTGGTAATTGCCCCATAAAAATATTATCAAGGGTTTTACTTGTACCCCTGAAGGTATAGTCAGGGTTTTTCATGTCTACTCGTGTTAGAGGGTTTTTTGCATTTGACTTTTTAAGTGTGAGATTATGTGCAAGGAGCACAGATGAATTTACACGGCCTCTGCGTACAAGTAACTGTGCTTTTATTATTTTTGATTCACAGGAGTACCATCTTTTGACAAAAGATTAAATGAATCTTTAGTCTTGTGAAGTTTTATTCGCATATCAACGCCATTCAATAAAAACCGGTCTTGATTAAATAGGTCATGGTGTATATTTCCAATTAGTTGTACAGTAGCACAGCTTAGTGAAATTCATGCGTTTCTTCATTCCTTATTATCAGCAAAGTCATCCATTTACCAGCTGTGTCCTTGTAAAAGAGCCGCGAAGTTAAACTGCGAAGATTTTGCCGGTGCATCATAATTCAAAAGGGTCTCCATGAAACCCCTATAGGCATACGTCTGTGATGATGATGAAATAAGTTTTTCACCCAAAAAATACATCTACTTGACCAAAAAGCGAATGTAGCCAATTGTTTACAGGGCCCACATCAGCCGCAGGGGCCAATGCTGTTCCATCTTTCTTGGTAATTTTAGCATCGACAAGAAGTAGAGTCTGTGCCAGATCAATGTAGTCTTCTCCTTGACCGCTGACAACAAAATAAAATTGGAGCAGTGTCATTTAATGCTGAAATAGTTTCATGGTAAACCCATTCACCTCGTTCAATGCTTGTTTGTGTGAATGGAAGAGCAAACAGATCAAGTTTGTTTTCACTGAATCACAGGAATGTGTGTGTAAAAAAGACATGATACAAAAAATATACCCTTTAGCACTAGCAGCAACTTTAGGTTTCTTCGTAAGCTTCTTTTTGAGGTCTTTCCACGGCGAGTGCCAGCAGACGAATAAACGCGATGGGATGTTTCACTTTTTTAAGACCTGCTCCACCCATATGCTCTAGTTTTTCAGTAGCCTTCCGTTTCAAATTTACCCCTGCTTCTTTGAGTCGTGCTTTAAGAGACTCCTTGGCGTTTTTTTTGTGCCACATCTTCAAGTAAGTTGGCGCCTGTTGTAATGCTTGATGTCCTAGAGCTCTTGCACCGTTTTTCAATAATGGTAATGCAGCCCGAAAGAGACCGCCTAGGAAATACCTATACCATGACCTTTCTGATAACTTGAGCCCTTATAAACACTTACGCGCTTCCAGCTGATCAGAATAATATTTTATGTAATGATCCAATGCATTTTGCCTCATTTTTGAAAAATATTATATTTTTTTACACGGAAGCGACGACGAAAGTGTAGTATCACCGATGAAGTCCCGGACTAAAATGGCATCGGATGTCCTGTACTGCTCCTTAAATCTATTTCAATTGTACGAATTCAACGTTTGAGAAATGGAAAGTAGTGCAACGTCAAAATTCTTTTGATATATCTTCTCCAAAATTGTGCTTTGCATGTTGGGTATTTAACCATACGTAACAGAGGCGCTACAGTATCACCTACAATTTGGGTCAAGATATCGCAGTAAACAAATATATGATGTGGTGCGCCATCTCCCAATGTCAAGGCAGTCTTGCAATAGGCTCAATCCCGCATCAATATCAGGTTCATATCCATTTGGGACGTGCAAGCTCGGGACTAAAATTTTAAATTTGAAAACTGCTTACCAATTTCACTCAGTACCAAGTATGTACCGTTAGTTGCAGCATCAATTTTAAATTCACCGATATTAAGAGTGGCAATAGCGTCGTTAACTGCATTTAAAAGTTTCCCCGTATTATTGTAGTATCCAGGCAAAAAACTGACGCCCTTTCTATTGTCAGTATTGTTTACCATTTTCAACATTTGTCATAGTAGCTATGATTTCATACTACCTTCAATCACGTTTAATAATGTTTGTGGATAGTGAAACTCTGTAAGAGCTTACTTCCCATCGCCATATAGTCTTATTGGATCTTTCAGTTGCGTAATATGTGTGCTGTTGTTATTTCTCAAATGTTTTCATAGACTGTTACTCGGTAGTGTCACATAAAAGCCACTCATTTCAGAGTATAACTTGAGAAGCAGGTAGCCACGAATTAAATTTCGAGGGATAACCTCTCCACTTTACCAACACTTCTTTCTGAGCCCTTTGCCTTGGGAATCAAAATATTTTATCTATTTTATGTAGTTGTTCTTTTTTCAGTCTTACTTGCTGCAATTCCACTTCATAAAATGTTCCTTCAATTCTTCTCCTTGTAAGTCCACGATGATATATAATGGAGGGGATTCGTGTGATGATTCGTTGACACGGAATATTCTTCAGACCAATTCTTCTCAAAGCCTTTTCAAAAAATAGCTTTCTCTTTTCTTATCCTCACATAGCTTTTATTGCCCAAAATTTTGGTTCCGAGACAGTTTGACATAGGAGACTTATTTAAATTCTTCCATACTTTTAAAATATTGCATCATTTACATGCACAGGTGCCATTTTTATGATCTGTGTATGGTGTGATTGTATGCATGTAAGAGCTGTGGCAATACATCAACATAGCGGACATGTTGTAGTATGTAAAATAACGCCACATTCTGTTTTCAAAGTCCTGTTTAAGCGTTCCACAATACTCGCTTTGGTGTCTGGGTTATTTCTGTGATAGTAGTTAATGTTTTTATCCTGAGAAACGACTGAAAAGGTTTATTTATAAACTCTTTTCCTTTATCTGTTTGAAGGTTAAGAGGTTTTCTTTTATTTGTGACACAATTTTTCTCAAATGCTCGAGTGACTTCAAAACCAGTTTATTACGTAGAGGAATTGCCCCTGCATATTTACTAAATACATCAATTACTGGGGAGTAAATACTTGTAGTTGTCATTATTTTTCTGAAGTGATTGATATCGTTGAGACGGCTTGCCAAAATCATCTATGTTGTTGACATTGTACTTGTTGCGTGGAAATCTTTTTCTCACGGGTCTGTGAAGTGTGTAAGCATCTTGGGTTTGAAGCCATTAACGACGTCAGTTTTGGGAAAACACTTTTATTTGTTGCTTCCATAATGCATTGCAGATGAGAATCCACCCGGGTGCGAGGGATCATTGTAGATTTTTGAAAGAAGTTGGACGTGTCTTGGGTTTCATTTTCTAGAATTTAAACGTTGCCAGGGTTTATAACGCTTTGTTTTATTTTTTTTGGAGCAAGAATCTTTGACGATGTAGGTGTACTCTCTTTTGAGTGCAATTTCTGAATGAAATTTTTCTACCCTCTAGCATTAAATATATATTCTTGAGGCATATTAAGTTCTGCCAAAACACTAGCAAATGTCTCCCAGCCCAAAAGGTGAACTTTTTTTCCTATTACGCACTAATCAGATATGAGATCAATGATTGATGTACCCTGAAGTTTTTTCCACGTACAAATGACACTTCCTAATATATCCCAATTTATAATTTCAGCACTGTGTAGGTTATCCCTACATTAACTCGGCTATCTTCTTACTCTTTATGGGAACTGATTTTAGTGTTTGAATTTTATAAAAAATCTTTTATTTGATCTTCTTCATCCTTCTTCATATTTGTTGGTTCATTTTTCATATTTTCATCTTCTTTCTCACTACTTTTCACTAATAATAGGTATGGCAATAGGATTACGCAATTCACTTTTAAAGTTTAGGAATCGTGAGATTTCTTGTTTATACTTTAACCACTTTTCATCATCTGTGAGATGCTTTAGCTTTAATATGCGGTCCATTTTCCCGGTCAAGTGAAGTTTTAGTATTATTAACAGGATTCTCAGCATGTTGTTGAATACGTCCTAGAGTATCAGGGTCAATGAGTAACATTTTCTTTGGGAGATTAAAGATCTTAATAAACTTCCTAGAAGACCGCTTATAAGAGGCGCAAGTAAAAGAGGGAGAAAAAGCACCACCCGTCTGTTGTAAAAGCTTCTTTTTTTTTTTCCAGTCTCATCGCGACGTACAAGTTTTCCCTAACACCTTCTTGTGCCGAGAGAGTCTTCTCTTCTGAGAGTTATTTTGCGATACACGTCCTTTTAAAGTGTTGTCAGCACACTCACAGATGGATTTTATAAGTCCTACATCAGCAGCTTTAATAATTGACTTGCGCATATGAGGACTTGCATGTTGAAGAACACGGAGCAAATCTGCAGGCTCAGTACTGTACTAGACATGATGCTCGACTGATTGAATTGTGTTACTACTCATTGTTTTATAGATTTTTCGGAAGATACACATAACAAGCCTTTTCATCTGGAAATATTGAAGTTCTGAAACGCATAATGTCTGGTGTAGATTGTTTAAAATCAAAAAGGAGATATCCATGTGGTACAGATGTTGTATCTTCACACACAAATAGTGGGTTGTCAGGATAAACTTGCCTTGACAAATGACTTATTTGGGCCCGATCACGAGGATTTTTGAAGCATACCAAGTAATGAGAGTTTAGAGAAATGTCTCTACGACCTTTGCCTTGATGAAACATGTTTTGAGTTTAAGAACATGATGCTCAAATTTCTATGAGGGGATCCTTGGTAAATAAAAACCACAAAATCTTGCATCAGCTTCACGCATCATATCGTCTATAACTACTAGCTTAGCACCTTCATGTGGTGAGAAATCTTCAAGTTGTGGTAATCCTTTGTGAAAAACGACAATGTTATTTTATTTTTTCTCGTAGAGATCCTGCCATTCAGAGTAAACACCACACCCCTTCTGTAATTGGTTTGTTCACGAGTGCTGGTAGATGTTGTATGAATTTTTAACAAAGTGTGATTTCCACACCCTGTAGGACCACAAATTAATGGCCGTAAATGGATGTTTCCACTGCGGGTCCAATGTCATCAACTGAGCTTGTTTTGTACTTACACTTTCTTATAAAGCATTAATTAGCCACCTGACTGATATTAGTATGAAAAGCCCCCTCACTACGTCAAAGTTTCAGTCATTCGAGGGGGGTCCTTTTTTTGTTTTAGGGGAAAGGTCCACATAGAGTATGATGGTGTAACTCTTTATTTGGAAAAAACCCTATATTTACACAAGCAAAGGGGTATTTCTACTTATTGGGAATATCTTCATAGTATGTACAAACAAACAATGAGTATATCTACGCATTTGTGTTATCTTTGGAGTATGTTCAACATTATTTACAAATGCTCTTCATGATATTTACAGGTTCATCTCAGGATATTTACAAAAATTATGATTATTATAATCTACATTGAGCATTCTCTTCATTACTGACGGGCTCGTTTGAAGCCATATGGCAAGGTACAAACTCTTCAATGCGCCGCCTCTTTGTTTCGACTGTTCTGTATAGCTTTCCTCTTTACGGTTACTATTTTGAAGTTTGGGGGTCCGGGCAATCTTATGGGGTGTGAACAGTGATGGTGGGGCTGCATCGAGTGTCATATTCTTCATTGTTTTGAGGTTCACGATCTTAGATGCAGAATAGTTTAGTGATAAACCTCGAACTTTACAAATAGTCTTTGTTGTCATGGTATTTCCGCCACATAGCACCTTATAAGAATAATTCTTGGGACCCCAATGACAAAACTCAGAGATGAAGGAATCTGTCTCATACTCGGAAAGCTCGTTCGTCATATCCCCGAGGAAGTCACCTACTGCTGGCTCCCTATCACCGGGTCGATGACAAAAATTATACTGTCCCTATCATAGTATAAAATACGGTCAAACCAAGCATCTCCAGGTAGCTGTAGAGTGTTAATCTTGCTAGGGCTGTAGTGAATGCAGCAATTACAACATTTGTAGATGCAGAAGGGGTCTCATCGTTTCATTCTCAGTCCACGCTATTAACATCTTTGTTTCTGAGAGAGGTTTACAACTGCTGACATCGGGTTTTTGGATTTCCAAGTATTTTAAACCCTGTCTTCATATGAGCCACTATTTTATGTTTTGTAAGGTCGTTTCTCTGCCCAAATTTTCCCCATAACGAGTTAAAAAATAAGCCCTTTCTTATAGCTCTTTGCCCCGGATTCAACTTAATCTTTGAAGGATCTAATTTGATCCCTTCACGTTCCCCAAACATTGACACATAGTTGACTTTATCTAAATCGGAAGTGCACCATGAAGGCCAGCCACTTGCCTCAACCTTAAATTTTTTAAGGGAAAGGGGTTCACATATTTGGCAAAAAGACCTCCTTGTTTGGTTGTGCGACTGTAACATGTGGTCCGGTGTTGCCATATTTCGAAGATTTCAATTATTTTCTAGCCTAACTCCACAGCTTTTTTAACTTCGGCTGACACCCATGTTCCGGTCAGTATACGATGTTCATGTTCATGCGTGCATTCTGCTTGCACTCCATCAATGGCGCACTGGTTACACAAAGCGAACAGAAGTTTGCCTCCCAAAGCGCACAGGCAGTACAGGGTGGTATAAGTCTGGTGGAGGTAGCAAGCTGCATTTAATTAGACCCTCGACATAGTCTATATTATTAATGTCGCCACCAACAAAGTCCCTGCATTTATCACCTATATAAATCGTCGGGTGCCCCGAGGATAGCACCCATACTTATTTATATAAGGGTACAGACTGCATATGTCGAAAAATGGATCTTTCATTTTCCCTTTTACTTTGTAGTAGGTTTCGTGCAATTAGTACGCCCTCCGAAAAAAGCATCTCGAGGGTGGAGTGGTATTTTCATGTCTACGAGGATGCTGTTCAAGAAATGCTTTGCAGTCGGCATTGATTTGTTTCAGTCGCTTAAATTGACATTCCCACATCTCGAAAATTTCTGTACCCAGCACCCACTAAGAAGTTGTATTTTTGCTTGCGTTGCCTCCAATCGTTTACCCATTGTTTCTTGTGTGTCTGGGCTTATGACTTTGTCTTGCTCAGGGTAACAGTTGGAAAACCATGAAAATAGCACCCTTGAAATTCAAAAAAACTGTCTTATTCCCAGCGCCATCGTCGTGGTCCCCGTCCATTTTGAAGGGGACCTAGAAAACTTAACCTCACTTCCATTTTCAGCAGTTTGTATTTTTATACCTTCACTGTGTGCCACCACTGCAACCAGCATAAAGCCACAAAAGACTGGCGGTCTCCATCCTGTACCCTCCAGGCGGCAGAAGAGGTATCGTGTTACCTTCTAGTAGTTTTTTTTTATATACCTGCATGCAGGCTCCAGCGTTTGTAATTGCGTCTCAGAATGGGTCTATGCCTGTTGCTGTTAGAAATTCCGTCCTGAAGGTTGAACTAGCTTGACGAAGGATAGTAACATCCATCAATACAATAGGCTTTTTTTTCCTGCTTAAAGTCGAATATTGAGTTCGATGCAGCTGCTCATTGTGCCATTGTAAGAATTCGCCGCGACTTTTTTAAAGACATATGGTCAACACCATAATATTCAGGGTTAGGCAAAGACCCTACAAAATCAAAGTTTTCAGGTCGGGTTGAATAGATGCGGAAAATTACCCTTTTTTAGTTATTGGGTAAATGAATGTTTTTGAAAACTTTTAAGTGCCATTGGAATGAAGTTCAGTGTATCTTTGAAGATAAGTCTTTACAGGACATAGTAAGAAGTTTGCACCGGTCTGGATGATTTCAGGTGCCCAGTCCAGATCTTCCACCATGTGCCGAAGAATAAGTGGCCGTCATAGCCTTTCATTTTATGGCTAGTGCCACTATCTTCTTGATACCCGGTCTTCTTTTTCTACAGTGTGTAATGAATTCTTGCACAGGATGCTCCCCGTGAAATATTTTCATCCTGACTTCCCCCAGTGAGCATGCATCACATGCATCTTCAATTGGCAGGTCAATACACGAAACACAACATTGCTGTGAAACGAACAGGTTAGGGACAGCTCCATTATATCTTGATTTGCTTCTGTCGGAGTACATTGAGTTGCTTCGAGTCATAGAAGAGTACAAGAGATTGTTGTTGTTGCCCTTTTGCTTTCTTAGGTTTGGTCGGAAACATGTAGCACTTGTGATTTTCAGAACAGATTCCTGCAGAGCTTGCAATATACTTCACCACAAGTATGTTTTTGACGGTCACGCAAATTTACAATTAAATAACATTTTGTACATATACGATGTACAGCGCAAACCGTTCTATTGTTAGTATAAATCGGTCTAAGGTGATTGTCGAAACATTCCTTTCCATGGAATTTTCTAAGACATGCGAGACATTTTATTGGAGGTTGGGTGTGGTCACAATCTGAAGAACTATAGCATCGTGCACATGCATTTGAGCATTTGTGTCCACCTGCCCATTCAAAGCGTACACGACATGGACGACAGTAATAAGATGTATCGAATGCCGCAGTGACTGAGGTAATCACGTTGTAATGGTGTTCGTAGAGAAAGAGGTCAATATTCTCTCGAGGATGGTCAGCGGTGGTGAATGGGCCTTGAAATAACACTTCACTTCCTTTGCGGTCAGTGAACACTGTGATTTGATGGTCAGTCATGTATTCTTGAAATAGACGTATTTCTTCAACCCTCCACCATTTTTTGAGATCCACACCTGCACTGGTGCACATTTTGTGCCTTGTAAGGAGAGGCTTTTTCCAGCGGATTAATCTGTCTCGGTTTCTTTTGGTGTTCCATCAGTTAGGCTTTTGCCCACAACAAGCGCCATAGCCAAACATAACTTTTTTTCAGTGTCGTCCTTGTCAATGGCAATTTTTCTGGACTTTGCACGTACATATTTTTTTGTCCGTAACATACTTTGCAACGACACGTTCTGCCAGCACCATGGGGCATTTCAATATGTGTCAATGTTTTTTTGAGTGCCCCTTCCGTTAAGAAATCAGCATGTTTTTGAATGACTTTTCTATCCCATTCATTTTTACTCTCCATTGAGTTGATCTATCTGACGAAAAGAAATGTATATTGGCTTGTCGGGGATGCTTCACTGTCAATCTGAATACTGATCTATCATGTGGATTAATGTTCAAATCGTCTGTCTTTACTTTCTAGCACATTATTAAAGTCTCTTCAACCCATTAAAGAGGATCCTCACCAAATGGTATTGGGTCAAAGAGGATAGTATGTTTTGTTTCGAGTGTGTTTGTATATCTTTTTGGTGATGAAAAAGCACTTACAAGAGGAATCCTTTTGTAGTCCTCGGACAATAATTTCCATGATGCTGACCGCCGTTGCTGTTGTTGTTTTGTTGTGGTTGTTGTTGTACTGCTCTCTGCGGCTGAGTCTGCTGGTGTTGCTGTTGTGGAGGTGTTGGTGGGTGGCGGATACATTACCTCCGGTCTGTATATGACTGGAAGGTTGTGCCCCTGAGGTCGCTGGGGTATCATCATCATCATCGTTCTTTGGAGCACTGCAAATTTTAAATAAGACAAAGTAAATGTCTATATTTAGACAGTTATAAAAAATTTAAACCGTTCTTAATTTTCTTTTTAAAAATTTACATACCATGATTGACATAAAATTATGAAAATGTAAAAATATATACATTAGTACAGGAAAGAGGGCATCAAACATTGACCCGTAAATAAATGAAAGTTAAATATTAATAAATGTATTTAACCATACAATATCACATAAATATAATTTTTGTGAAAAATGAATTCTTTAATTTTTTTTTTATTTTATTTTCTTAAATCTCAAGCAAAAATAAATATAGAAACTCTTGTTAAAATACTGCTGTAATTATAACATACTTTATTGGACATATTATGGAACTTACATATTTCCACTTATCTGAGGTGGTCTAGTTTCTAGTGCGCAAACTGTGGGGTGAGACGTAGAAGGCGTAGCATCCCCGACGCTGCATGTGGTATTGCTACTGTTCTGTTAAATAATAATAGCAAACAAAATAAAAGTTTGTAGATTTTTAATCATGCACAACCATGTTGCAATCTAGAAAGAATAAATCTAAAATAATTGTCCGTCAAAAAAAAAAATATATATATATATTATTAAAAAAAATAAAAAAAAAAATAAAAAAAGAACAATATTTTAAATTTCCGCTTCTGCGTGATCACTTGAGAACTTTCTGAGCTAAAATTATCTAACAGTTGAGCTGAATTTTTTGGGTGACTCAACCATATTAAATCCTCCACAGGAATTTCTTCATCATCATCGGGCGTCGTCGTGTACTTGTGAGAAAAATTTGTGTGTCAAATTCGTCTATTGCATCAATTGTTTGAGAATGTGTGGGCTGCGTGCCACTTATTATATTTCTATACCATCAATATTAGGTTATGGTAGATGCTAACACAAGTTCACCTAAAACGTCCATTATTTGAGAATTACTAGCAGGAGTCAGATTTTGCCCGCACAGTCTCCCATATATCGTCCTTTTTGAATACTAATTCACTGCCAATAAGTAAATATAAAATATATACACTTTTAGTTAATAATTTGAAAGAAAAAAATCACGATGTAATTATAATTATAAACACAGCAATGTTCGCTATTAAATTGTTTTTTCCAGTTATATAAAACTTAGACTTTAGAAAATAACAAGCACGCTCAATGTTTAGCAATACTTTCTAGGAATTAATAATAGCCCCATACACAAATACACTATACACTTTAACACTGAAAAACACTGTGACACACTGACAAAAATATGTGATGTGATTTCACTTGAAGCAAGTGATCGAATGATGCTTCTCAAACAACGTGCAGTGGTTTTATAGGCTCATGTGATCCTCCCCTCCTTTGCCTAGGGGCACAAACGGCCACGAATTTTGAACAAAATGCTACCCCCTCCACTTTTATTTTGGTACCCCCTCACTCTTGTTTTGCTTAGGGCACAAACGCCAAGCTATTTGAACGAGATGCTACCCCCCCCGTCTAAAAACTTGCCCTAGGCGTAACTGGGCCAAAAGCTACAGGTTTGGACTTGAAAACCAGGTATGGTCGTGTGAACAGAGTCCTTTACAAAATTTTGGCGCCGCTATTAGAAAAACTAAAAAGTTTAGATAATGGTGCAAGTCTGAACAAGATTGAACCTGAAAAATCATGACATCCACTAGTGTGGTATAACTCTTTATATTGCATACAATAACTCCTTGTCATATTGAATTTTGATTAATCAGAAGTCTAGACATCGGCGGCACTCTTGTATTGAATTAACAAAGGACACTTCATGAATAGCGCATTCAAGCTTTTAAAAATAATTGGTATAGAATGGTGCAGCCGTCTTTTAAATAGTAAGAACATGCCTGGACATGACAATCAAGTCAACTACTTGTGTGGTATTGCTCTTTTGACTGCATACAATACACTTCTTATGAATAGTCTATTGAATTCCTATAATTGGATGTCATTCAATTCCTTATGAATAGGGGGTTCAATTTGAAAAAAATAATTGGGATGTCTAGACGCCTGTCTGTTGTGTACTATTGAAGTGTATGCTTTCAAAAAGTAAATTAAAACTTGTAAACTTAGATTGCAACTCCAGTCAGTTTCATCTTCAAGTCTAGACAAGTATGAATTGGGTCACGTAAACAGTGAGCATGTGGTAATAACATATTTTTTTTTTTTGAAAACTTATTGTATGACATTGCGGCTCCATTCAAGGTATATAATTGGAAAGCCTAGACGGCAAGCACTTCTGTCTGTGTGATACTGGTCTTGCAAAGTTACAAATTCACCACTAGGCAGCGATGAGTAGTGTCTGCAGGCAACAGCATGCATATAGATGTGCAACCACTGCGCAGGGTTATTCGCGCATTGACACCGTCATGGTGGGGGTAGGTCATAGTCAAGCTCAAAATTGTCCGTCTAGGCCAGTCTTCGTCAAGGAAGGACGTACCGATGCTCCGTCCCAAAAGTTAGGTTTTTTGTGTCAAAAAAATAAGTTAGGTTAAAGCAGTCACACTCTAGTGTAGTGTCCACCATCTTGAAGAAACAAGTCTTTACAGGTTTGCATGACGTATCATGTTAGGTTAAGTTAGGTTAAAGTGGTCACCCTCTAGGTAGTATCCTCCATCTGAAAAAAAGTAGGTTAAAGAGGCCACACTCTAGTGTAGCATTCGCCATCTTGAAATTAAAAATTCATAAATAAAAATAAAAAATTCATAATTAAAAAATATATGAATATTAAAAATATGAATAATTAAAAATATGATTTAAATTTAAAAAATTTTCATAATTAAAATTTTCATAATTAAAATTTTCATAATTATAACAATGGGGGCGTAAACACTGCCGAGTGCCTCACACTCTACTTGCAGGTCTCAATGACCCAAAATATGCATAAATATCATGACTACATATTTTCGCCACAAATCCGATTAAATCCAACATAATTTCGTAAGTATTCGAGACAAAACATTTTTTATACTTTTTTTTGTGGGCGGGGGGGAAATAGCGGGTAAGGGCCCAACACAGCCAGTCTGACGAGTGATATTCTTTTCCGAGGTAAATTTTTCTATACTAGGAAAACGCTAAAGTCCCGCCGCGTTAATGGATGAGTCTTTTAAAGTTTTTAGTTTGCGTGGGATATCTTTACTTTTGCAAGTGCTTTGTTTTGCTGCCTACGCATTGTAGGTGATTGTGTCAAATTTCCATTGTTTCTTGTCAATTGAAAATTATTAACCGTAAAAAATTTATTTTAAAAGCTCTTTTTCTAGGTTCGGGCAAAACTGTTTCACTTTTTTTCTTTCAAAAGGTACTCCCAACCATAACCTTAATGTACATGTACAATATAAAATTTTGTAGCCCCAACGTTTGGTAGAATTGGCCCAAAGGCACGAAAATATAGCAAAAAAAAATAAAAAATCTTATATTAAAAGCTTTATTTCTAAAGATTCTAGCAAATTTTTTCAAATTCTTCTTTAAAAAGGTAAAAATCCCCATATTTTTTTTCTGTTTATGTATTAAAAAGTTGTAGCCCACCCTTTTTGTCAGAATTGGGCCCAAAATGTCTCGAAAATATCGCATTTAAAAATCAAAAAAAAACGTAAAAGTATATATTCATGAGAAAATTTCTTCGTTTTGTACCCAAAAAAATACACCTCTATTTTAGAGATTTCAAAGGGTCCCCTTAAATTTTCATCAAATCGGAAAAAATATGTCGTTTGCCGGTAGAGAGTTACAAACAGACAGAAAAAAAAACAAAAAAAAAAAAAATCCCCGAGCAAATTTTTTTTGGGGGTCGTGAAAATTAAAGTTTTCGCTTCACTCGCTTCGTTCCTGTCATCAAAAATGCCGTTTTTTTTCAATCATTTTTAATTTTAGGGCTATATGATCATTTTTAGGCCCGTTTCCGGGGGCCGTGTAGGGTCAAAGCCGAAACGCAGATGTCTGCCGACTTATATTAGACCTCCTGGTAATTTAAATATTTTGGGGACGAAATGTTTGAAACAAAAATACCTTATGAGGGCAGATTTGATTTTTTTTGGCCCAATTCGGGGAAATTTTGGGTTAAACCCAAAAACGCACCCGGGGGGGGGCGGGGCCTGGTGGCAGAACCCAGCCAAGCGTACGGGAGACACTGGACAGGGTTTTCCCCCACTTTTGTGGTCGTCTTTTGTTGATATAATCCGTCCGTGTTGTATTGTCGTCGCCGTCGGGGAGGTAGTCAAAGGAAGGGGAAAGCCCCCGACGAGGACCCGAGCTCGCCATTAGTTTCAGGGAGAAAAACTCCCTAATCAGGGCCCAAACCCCACGAAAGGGTTTGGGAGGGAATTTGATCGGTGATTTCGTTTTTTTGGGTAAGGGTTCTAAAAAATTACTTATGTTTGAATTAGATATCAACGGGGGCAGTTTGACCTTTTTGGGGGCCCATTTTTGGGAGTTATAACGGTAAAACCCCTAACGCAGCTCGTCAAGATGATATTTTTTTCCTGGTCCCTTTTCTATAAAATAGTATGTTTGAATCTTCTATTTTATGAGGGCAGATTTGACTTTTTGGGGGGCCAAATTTGGCGGTTACCAAAAGGGTTTCAAACCCCCAACGGCTGTCAAAGGGGGGGATATTCTTTTCCCGGGTTCCTTTTTTTCTATAAAATGACGATTTTTGAATCATGTATAAATTGAGGGCGGTTTTTGACTTTTTTTTTGGGGGGGGGGGGGCATTTTGGGGGGCGTCTGTGGGGTCAAGGCCCAACGCACCCGTCTGACGAGTGATATTCGTTTTTCGGGAAAATTTTCACTATAAAAGACATATGCTTGAATCATGTAGTTTATAACTTATGTGGGCAGAGTTGATTTTTTTTTGGGGCCCACTTTGGGGGGGCGTCTGACGGGTCAACGGCCAACGCAGCCCGTGTGACGGTGAATTTTTTTTAGGGCTTACTTTTTTTATAAAGTTGGGATGTTTTAATAATGTATACTTAAGGGGGGCAGATTTGACCCTTTTGGGGCCCACTTTGGGGCGTCTGACGGGAAAACGCCCCCACGTGATTTTTAAAAAGGGCTTTTTTGAAAATGACTTGAATTTACGCTTCTTTTCAATGGTCAAAACTAGTACCTTATGAGGCAAAAGAAACTGTCACTGGCTCCCCGTCAGATGATATCAATGAGATTAAAAACCTTAGGTTTTTTATTGTCTCGTTACGACCCAAGTCACCGTTAACACATTGACCCAAGAATAATTTTGGAAGCTTTGATTGTTCATAAAAAAATGAAAAAAAATCGTCAGCCAAAAGGGGAAAATCGAACTGAGGCCCCTTCGTATCGGAAGCAGGGGGCCCTTCCCAAAGGCCCAAAAGAGCCACACTTTTGTATTATTTTCTTTGAACCCCCTTCAAAAATACTGACCATCATTCCTTCAAATCTACGAGGTTTTTTAATGTGAATCTCAAGTAGTTATTTAAAACGGTTAAATTTTGGGTTTTGGCAAAACACCGCCTGGCTTTGAAAAACACGCGTGGCCTCACAGTTTTTATCACTCTCGTTCAGAGTTCAGGGGGCGACACTGATAACAGGCCTAAAAAAACAGGTCAAAAATGAAATAGATTTTAAAAGGGAAAATTTTATTTTTATATAAATCTGTTATTTGTTTCCATACAAATTTGTGAAATGGTAAAATGCCCTAGCTGATGATTTTTTTTTGCTAAAGATGTTAAATTGCGTTAGAAAATGATAAATATTGGAGTAAGGCAGAGTTTATTTAAAGGGGTTTTTTTATATTTTTTAAAAGGAATTTCTTTACGCGCGAGACCCTGTTTTCACGGGGTCTCGGGTTCGACTCCCCCCCTTCACTAGAATCCGCGAGAATCAAAACCCGGGGGGCCCTTTTTTACTAACGTATAGAAACCTAGCCCCGCGACAGGGGCGATTTAGATTTAAACACAGGTTTTTTGCGATCTGGGAGCAACATAGCGAAAGCAACTTTTACGAAATTACTTTTTTTTTATTACTTCACATCTTTGTTCAAAGTTTTATCTGTCATGAGCAGGAAGTACCCACTAGACGAGCCGCCCCTATATTCACCATCAAGGGGGGGACACTGTCCCTCTTAGGTGATGAGATACAGGTCTGTAAAGTACTGTCGGCATAGTTTTTAAAAAAACAAGGAAAACAAGGTTTATCAAAACGTGAGTCATGTTAAAAAAATATTTCAAAATTTGTTTTTGTGCCCTCGGGGAACAGTTCATATTCTGATTGAAAAAACACTCGAGGCTCCCAATCGTCTTATCAGACTTTTTGACCTCTGACCTGTTTCCTCCGCCCCCCAGGGTTTCACTTGAGATGAATTTTGTATCTGAGTCGACTCGGCGGGGGTGGTTTGGCCTTAAAAATCACGTGGTGCCTGGTCGGGGTGTTGCTTTTGGACGAGGGCCATTTTGTTTTCTCTTGCTTCCAATCCACGACGAAAAGTTGCTACGGGGGTTGTATAAACGACGACTTTTTACTCTCCATCATTTCTCACCCCCAGAGCTTTGTCGTTCTCTAAATTTTATTCTCTCTGTAAACAATGCCCAAAGGTTTTTGTTTCCCACTTCTTGTGATGGCAGGCCTCCAGGACGCCCCGGAAAATCCTTCTTTTCAGTTTTAAATTTCTGTAAAAAAAATATTATAAAATTCCAATTACAGGAGTGTTTCCCGAACAACCATATCAAGAAATCTAAACTACTTTATCGTTTTAAATTTCTCCAATTTGCTAATTTAATAAATTTTTAAAGGGGGAAACCATAATATGCTTTCTATCAAATGTCAAAAAAATTATTGGTTTTTTTATATTTTAGGAACACACCAATTTTTGTCAATATAATAATTATTAAAATTTTTTTTGAATAGAACTATAGAAGAAATAAAGTTTTTTCAAATGACTGGTGTATCAGACAGGTCCACTGCAAGAACAGGGGTTTTCCTGTAGTTTTGTTGCCCAAGCTGTCTTATTTTAGACGCCCGTCTGGGAAACCCGCTCGAGTTGTATATTATTGTAGCTTTTGGTAAAATTGTGGTCTAGAAATAAGCCCCGTTGTATCTGCAAAAAGGTAAATTATATTATAATAAATTATCGGTGATCTTTGTAAAGGCACAGACCCTTTGAATTGCTAAACCATGTTTTCTGAACTCAAAATAATTGAAACTTTTAAAAGTTTGTTGGGCGCAGGAGGGTTTAAACAGTGTTTATATGTAGCCCGGTTAGTGGGTAGGCTACCTACCCTGGTTTGGTTACCAACCCATGTCTACCATAAAAAAAATTAAAACGCTCAAAAATCCCCATTTATTTGACACCTTTTTATTTTTTAATATTTTAAACTTTTTGTTATATTCAATTTAATTTTTTGGGTTTTCAAAAAATTACCTTTAGGGTTTCAGTCAACAAGGGTATTTAAAATTGTATTTGTTTTTGTGTTTTTTTTTGGGTTTGTGTTCCGTTCTGGTATTGTCACTTTTTATTTTAACTTTTAATTTGTCTGTTACACCCCTTAGTTCAGTCATGTTCTGCATTTTTTGTTTTTTTATTTATCATATTACTTAATGAATTTTTTTGAATGTTATATAAAAAAAGGAAGAATGTTGACAAACATGTCTCCAACCTTAGTCTTGTCCCCGGGTGTCGCGTCCTTAAACCCTCAGCATAGGCCAGACTATGTGCGGGGAAACCGGGGACCCCCAGACGTCCATTCACCTGCCAGTGACGGGCCCTCGCCGGGTGTCAGCTCGGGTGGTGGCACCATAAACCGGGCGGTCCGCTGCTGGAGTGACCCGGGGGGCCTCATCCCAGGCCGACCCTGCCCCCCGTTTAGCATCGAGGATACTAGGGGTCAACAAGCTAACCCGGCTACAGCTACAGGGCGGGGTCTGGGGGCCGGGGACTGCGGGGTCTCGCTCAGGGGGCGGGTTCCAAGCTAGGGATGGTCGCCTGTCGCGTCCAAACCCGAGCGGTGGCGGCAGTCGCCTGGCCGACCTCTTTGTCACAGTGAGTTGAACACAGTCTTCACACAGTATAGTATCATAACAACAGGGGATGTAAACACGCCCACCCCCCCTCAAAACCTGGACGGAATAAAAAAAGGGAACCTCGCCCACGTCACAGAGAGACAGAGTATGGGGCATAAGTGCAACACTGGTAACTGAGGTTTTCTAAAAAGGGTTTTAATTAGTTGGGGGTCAGGGTCTTGTTGGCAGAGCCAGGGCACCGGGCAGCTCTCCCGAGTACAGAGTTGGCGGAGTTGAGATATTATAAGGAAAACATAAATTGTACTGATGGGTCTCAACGTACAAGTAAAAAAGTAAAATTTATTTTTCGCACGGGAAAAAAACCAGTTTAAACCACTGGTTAAAACTTTTTTTTAAACCCGTACGAGTTCACCACGGTGTTTTTATACGGGATCGATCGTCTGAACACGGTGGGTTAACCTTTTTTGTCTAGAAAAAAAAACCTTGGTTTGACACGGTATAAACCTTTTTTTGCCCGTTTAAACCATAATGGCCCCAAATAAAAAAATTTTTAAATCCAGATCGCGGTCGTTAGTAAAAAGATGTTTTTGAAAACAAAATTGAAAAAATTGTTTGGCTCTCTTCTAGGCTAAAATTAGTAAAAAAACCGGTTTTTACAATGTCCTAGGGCTGTTGTTTGAGCAAAACGGTTAACCCCCATCGTGTTCAACGGTCGCCCCCTTCAAAAAAACCCCTCGGACGGGGTTTTGACACAAAAGGTTAAAATTTGGTGAAAATGGTGCCGGTTTGAACCATTTTAACAGTGAAGAAAATTTTTTTTCCATGTCTCCCCTACTTTTTCGATTTTTTTTTTCTGTGAATAGATGTTTTCCTTGATCCCTCCCCCCGCACTAACCTGTATTGGCGAGATCCCCCCACACACAACAGTACAGGTGCCCCCCCCCCCTACTTGTTGTTGTTGTTGTTGTTGAACAGAAAGTGACCCAAAGCAACAAGTTTTGAAACTCTCACTCTGAATCAACGGAAAAATTTCCGGTCGACATGGTTTTGGTGGGGGTTGAAACTAGACAGTGTTGACCCTCTAGCTGAGGACAACAACACGGGAAAGTGTTTCTCCCCCCGTTACAGGCTCTGCCCCCCCCCCTACCCCCGGATACACAAAGAAGCAGGTTTGTCTTCCCCGGGCGGGGAGGCGAAGGGACATGATGAAGGCGGGGAGGGGCCCCTGAGTACTGCGAGTTCGACCTGCCCCAGGAGTTCGTGGCTCAGCTTCTACCCGGGAGCCGGGGGCTGCCCCCAGCACCGGGGCCGGGGTCTCTACTCGGGGCCGGACTCCCCGAGCGGAGAGTTGGTCTTCATCGACCACATCAGTAGGGGCAAAGGGCCGGGCGGGGGTTCTATTTACTCTCCCACAAACAAGAATGACTACAGATACACTGCGCTTGTCGTGGAAAGTGAGTCAGGGTATTACTCATAGGTCAACCAGATTTTTTTGATAAAAATAATCATTGTTTTATTTTATTCCTTGTTTAATATTTGCAAGAAAAAGTAATCAAATTGTAAAGTTTATTTTTTTTTCCGTGTCTCGAGGGGAAAACACTGGGGGCGAAACCTATTAGAGGTTATTATTATAAAAATATCTTTTTTTATATTTTTTGGGAGAAAAAAAAAATAAAACTCAATTAAACTGGGATTGCAAGTGTCAGGCCGAGCCAAGTTAGTGCGGGTGCGGCGATATTTGTCAAAACGTCTTTACTGAAGGGGTATTAAAAAACAAGTGAATCGTAAAAAATTTCTTTTTCAAAAAATTTTAAAAACCGGTTCAAATAGCCCCGGCTACATTATTTTTTAAACCCTTCGTGTCACACAGCCCGTCGAGGTTTTTGGATAGGGGTTTTCGCCTAAACCGTGGTGTCAAACCCACTTATGCTAGGACAAAAACTTTACATTTTGGGAAGAAAAAAATCCGAATTTTACAGATTTACCAATAATTGTCCGATTGAAAAAATTTTTCTCTACATCATCAGGCGCGATGAGTGTAGATGGGTTTTAAAAAAATCATTAAAAATCCTTTTGACTCACATTTAGGTCAAAAAGCGTTTTTTTTTAAACCAAGATACAAACATTTGACGTCATTTTGCGCCTGCTGATGATTCATTTGGCAGAACGTTTTGTACAAACAAATGGGGTAAACTGTTTGAGCTACTACAAAACTTATATTTTTTATATTGCAGCGAAAAAAACGCGCGTAAAAATGAAAAAATTGGGTTTCCAGTCTACCTTAAACCCAAATTTTTTGAAAAAGAAAAAAAAACAGAAAGAATGAAAAATTATACAGGGTATTTCAAGGGAACCCGCGTAGTTCAGTCGTTTTTTTCCCTAAACGTAAACAAAGCTCTTCCCCCGTGTGTTTACTCAGTCTGCCGTGTTGCTTCAGGCGCCCCACTGCACCCAAATCACGCCTGGCTACACGGGAGAAACCCCACGGCCACCGTGGGTGCAGGAGAGTCCCCGTCGCCAAAATGTCCCGGGTTCCCGGGCAAAAGTTTTCATCCTCAAGGAGTTATCACCCCCGCCACGTAGGACGAGTGAGGTGGCCCTGGACGACGGGGTCTATCAAGCGACTCTACACACAGCTCAGCCCCAAAACAACGGCAAGGGCTTTTAAGTGGTGGGCTCCCACGTCACCTTGCCAGCCAGGGGGAAAAGAGTTCTATCGCATTTTATGGTGATTCTTTAAAAAACTGCTTAATCATTATATTAATTTTTACTTTCATCAAACAAATCGATTAAAAAAAAATTAGAAATCCCGCAATATTTTCAAGTTTAAAATTTATGTTTCTTTTGTTTTACAAAAGATTGTTTGATCGATTGTTGTTTTTGAGAAAATCCTGCCCAGCCGAGCACACAAGTCCCAATAACAGTTAGTAGTAAATGCCGATCTCAAGTTGTGCATGAATGATTGTGTAAACGTCACTGGGTATTGCACGTGTGGGGGAATGTCGTGATGCTAATAAGATTACATATGAAAAAACTACTAGGAAAATGGGCTGATACATTTTTGACTAAAACATTTGGAAAGGGCTGACTTATGTCGGGGGAACAAAAGGTTTTCACTGAAATAAAATTGTTATCAATCAAAAAAAATATCCTGAGTTATAAGACATTATATCAAGTTTCATTGAAACCCAAAAAATTCCCAAAAACAATAAAAATTAGGTTGAACCCCTTTTTAAAAAAATTACTTATCATTTTATTTTTCAGTTCCAAACCCCCCACGACCACAACAAATATCACTGCCAGAACCATCCCTATGACCACTCCCAGTAAAACTGCCAGCACCCCGCCAGTACCCTGCCCGTACCACCCAGGGCCCCAACTGTCTGCTACAAACTACCTGGACCTTTTCGCCGGGAGTACAGGGGGCGACCTTCACAAAAATGGTAAACCTCTAGTCCCAAGGGCGAGGGGCACGAGTATGTACAGAGAGGCGAGGCTGCGGCCAGGGGCCGGAGATAGAGGGAAAAGACGGCTAAAGCGAAGAAAGGGGCAAGCTAGAGGGGGCTGCCCGGTCCACGCAGGCTGAGGACCTTGGGGTCAGAACGCCAGGGGAAAAGCCCAGTTTGAGAGGGAGCGACGCACTAAGAGTCTCCAACACTCGCAGAGCCCTCAGAGTCCCAAGGGGTAGAGGTGGGCGCGCCCCGGCCCCGCTAGAGCTGAGGATTCCTGGGCTCAGAACGCCGGGAAGAGCTCCGTTTTGGGGGGAGCGACGCACAAGAGTCTCCAACCTCGCAGAGCCCCAGAGTCAGGGCTAAGGCAGCGACCAACAGTCTTGTGGTTTTTTGTTTATTCTGTTTGTGTTTTGCTGCACAATCTCAAAAAAAAATATGTTTTTAAAATTGGATGTTTATTTTTAACCCCTTTTTCCCCCACTTGCATTTGTTTTACCAAAATTTAAAGTATTAATTTCTAATTTCCACATCATCTACAAGTTTAGAAATTTTAATTTAGAACTTTTTTGCATAACCTACACCAATGTTCATGCATTTTTTTTGGGCGCAATAAATCGAAAAATTTGCAACATTTTTTATAACTTAGGGTATTAAAATCCCTTTTTCAAATTTAATGGAAAAAGTAAAGATTTGAAAAAAAATTTAAATTCCATTTTAAACTCTATTTCTATGTTATTTTACCTGTTTCTAGGCCCGTTATCAGTGTCGCCCCTGAACTCTGACACAGGGGTGATACCTGGAGGTCACCGGTGTTGTTTAAAGCCAGCGGTGTTGTTACCAACCCGATTAGACAATTTTAAATATTGAGAGTTTAAAGAGATGTTGGGGAAAATATTATTTTTAGGCCTGTTATCAGTTTGCCCGGAACTCACACGAGGTGATAACACTGTGAGGGGACCGCGTGTTGTTAAAAACCAGAGGTGTTTTGCCAAACCAAGATTTGACCGGTTTAAAGTATCTAAATTGAGATTTCCATTTATGTATCATATGAGTTCACTGTTATTTAAAGGGGGTTACAAAGAATTAAAATAATGGTGTCTCGTTGGTCCTGTGGTTAAGAGTGTTGCTTTCCCAAAGCAGAAGGTCCTCATTCCATTCCCCTATGGCTGACGATTTTATACATTTTTATGAAAAATTCATGCTTCCATTATTATTCTTGGGTTAATGTGTTAAGGGGCTTGGGGTGTAGCAAGGCACAATAATAAACTCTAGGGTTTTTGATTCAGGGGTGATATATGTCTAAATTTTTGGTCGGTGATTAACATTTAAAAACTAGGGAAACGCCCAAAGGGCGTTGTTAGAAAAGTGAGTAGCCAGTGTTGGAACCGAGAAATTTACTTTCACCCCTACCTAACGGCCCCCTAGATGCATGAGTCTTCCTCCCACCTACATAGGCTAAATGGGGCATTTTGGTTTAAGTTGAAGCGCCCTAGACCAACTCATATTTAAAGAATTAAATGCAAAAGTTTCCCGGGTACTTAACACTGACTCGCCCTCGTTAACAACGCTTTTGGGGTTTTCCCCGCTAGTCGGCTAAGACGCCTTAAAAACGGAATGTGGAGGCCCGGGGCCAAAAAAACGATCGGGGGTGATTTTTTACTAAAATTAAAAAAAAAAAAGAACATGTTTGAAAAGATACAATTGGAAAAAATTAGCAGACGAAATGCGGTGAGACAGCAAAGGGACTTTAAACTTCAGCGGAATTTTTTGGGGGAACCCTTTAAAAGTGCAAGATTTTTACCACCATGGTTTACCGCCCGAAATTCTAAAAGATTTGATAGAATGTTTTTTTTTTGAACAAAAACATTGTCGTTAAAATCTAACATTTCAGCTAATGTTTCAAGTATTTTTTCTTGTAGGATTAAAACGTAAAAATTTTCCTCATTTTGTTAGCAATTCGCAGTTAACTAGTCAGTGATAAGTCACAGATGTCTGTTTAAACTTTTAGCTCCATCGTTAAACCTTCGGTGTTTGGCATGAAAATAAAAAAAAAAAAAAATTTTTCAAAAGTTTTAGGTCCAACGAAAGCCGTTCGACTTGCGTTGAAGTTCATTTGCTCCCCCCCCCATCGCTCTAACAGGGGCTAGGGGAAAAGCCAAAGTCGTTGTTGGACGAAGTGAGCGGTCAGTGATGGTACCCGGGGCAAGGGGCAGATAAATAGCGAACTTCAAAAGTTTCCAATTGTACGCGTTTCCCACTGTGTGGAGTCATCAAGTTTGGACTTGTCTAGCTGCATTGCTGCGTTTCCCATATCCGCACTGACGCGGGCGGGCACCAAAAAAAAATCCATCGCAAAAAGCCAAAATATTTAAAACTACTAGAAAAACGCTTTAAATCCGCCGTTGAGGGTGAGCTTTATTGAAGTTTATAGTTTTTCGTAGGACCACTTACCTTTTCAAGTGCTTTTTAAATGCATTGTAGGTGATTGTTGTCAAATTTTATTGTAATTGTTTATTTATTAAAACCTCAAAAAATCATATTAAAACCTTTAATTTTTTTGGATTCTGGCTAACTTTCCAACATTTTCTTTCAAAAAAAAAATAATCACCAAAATAATTCCATGTAAAAAAATGAACGTTGTAGCCCCACTTGTTTTTTCAAATCGGCCCAAATTTCACAAAAAATCGCATTAAAATCGAAAAAAACGAAAAAAATACGATATTATGAGAAAAAATTACTTAGAGGTACCCAAAAACGTGGCAAATCTAAGGTCAGAGATTTCGAAAAGGTCCCCTCAAATTTTCTAAAGATCGCATATGCCGTTTCCCGGTAGGAGCGAAGAAACAGACAAAAGAAAAAAAAAACATTGGGGCTAAATTTTTTTTTTAAAGGCAGTGAAATTGAAATCTTCGCTTCGCTCATCCAAATTTAAAATTCCAAAATAGTTTTGAAAGGTCCCTAATGACTTTTTTTCGTCTTGGATGTTTGCATCCATCTTTTATGCTCCTCAAATCTATCCAAATTTGTAAAACACCCAAAAACATGACTTTTTTGCAGAAATGAATGTTTTTGAAGTTTTCAGGGAAAAGATATAATTTTGAATTTTTTTTGAGAAAAGGATTTTTTTTACCAAGCGAAAATTTTTGTTTTAAAAAAAAATAAAAATAGTAGTTTACAGAGAATTAATTTTTTTAAAAAAAACGAGAGTGAAAAATAAAGTAAATCAGAGGCAACAAGGTTTGAAGCGAGGATAAAAACATGTTGAAATGTTGAAAATGTATGAAACAAAGGGCAGAGGACCCCGGAGATATACAGGTCACATGGTATGGGATAGATAGCATGTGCTTACGATGAAAAGTACTAACTAAGTGTGTTTGTTAGGACGAGCAGTTTTTTACACCAAAAGGGGGAAATATTTGCTAAGGGGATTCAAGAAAATCATATAGATAGTAAGAGGACATGTTTTTAGACCTAAGGTGTTCCCCCGAGGGTGGGTCTTTTTTGCCAGTGTAGCTATAAACCCGCCCAACATAGCACTGTTTCCCTGAGGGTAATTAACCTACCATAGACAGGTCGGAGTCTATACAGGTCGTATAATAAAAGTAACCCCCCTTTTCAGAAATTGAAATGGTAAATTATCCCAAATTAAATTTTGTAAATGCAGTTTCACAAAGGGGAAAAAGTTTAAGTTTGCTCAACTTTAGTGAACAAATCTGAAAGGGCGGAAAGGGCGCAGAAACAATAGAGAAAGGGTTAGCCAGATTGAGTGTGAAGAAAGCATAGAAGCCACAGACAGAACATTAGGGAATTTTGAATAAGGGACAGAAAACGATGATAAAAAACTTTAAAACAGTATGAATTAAAAAATAGTGACGTAATCTTGACAAAAGGAAATACTATAGGTTGTGCGACTAAAGTACAGCATCAAATAATAACAGACACATAATTAACTGTTACTCAACACCCGTATAGAGTACGTAGTCAGCAACAATAAACTTTACAGACAGAAATTGACAACATGTTGCAACGAGAAATAATCAAAACCATAATCTTCCTCATGGTCAGCTAAAGAATGTTATTGGTATCTAAGAAATCTTTATACAGAACGCCAAAAATAAGGCCTGAAATAGATTACAGAGGGTTGCATAATACTAGGCCGCTTCGTGAACGCTTTTTTAGTCGCGTTGATAGATGATCTTTTTTGTGAGTTTTAAGTATGCGTGGGATCTCTTTACTTTTTCAAGTTTCATTGCAAAATAATTTTTTTAAATGAGGATGATTTTTAAAAAGTAGTACTAATTGCTATGGTAATACCAATCAATAGAATGTAAAATATCTGGAGGCCGGAAGACTTGCTTTTTGTACGCATTATAGGTGGTTGTCAAGTTTCTATTGTTACTTGTTAAGCGAGCGAAGCGAGCGTTTCCATTTGACTCTGCCGGAAAAATTAGTCACTGGTTTGTTTTTTTTTTGTTTTTTGTTATGTTTTTTTGTTTGTTTGTTTGTATGTCTCGCCCTAACGTTCGAACGGAGGCTCTGATTGAGTTGAAATTTTCACCATCCGCAAGCTTTGTTCTCGATTGAATGCCATTAGTTTTGTGGCAAAATCGTTTAAAAAGTTAAAAAGTTACATTAAAGTTAATCGAAAGTTTTTTTTTCAAACTTCACGGCGACAAAATCTGAGATGGCCAAATCATTTAGAATGTCCGTCCGGTCACGAATATGTTAATTTTATTTTGATCCGATAAGTAGTGTAGATGGAAATTACATTATAACAAAGTACGGTTACCATGGCAACGGAAAGTTGTGCAGCTTTTTTGGCTCATGATAGCGGTCGAACGGAGGCTCGGATCGAGTTGAAATTTTTACCATCCGCAAGCTTAGTTCTCGATTGAATGCCATTAGTTTTGTGGCAAAATCGTTCAAAAAGTTAAAAAGTTACATTAAAGTTAATCGAAAGTTTTTTTTTCAAACTCAACGGCGACAAAATCTGAGATAGCCAAATCATTTAGAATGTCCGTCCGGTCACGAATATGTTAATTTTATTTTGATCCGATAAGTAGTGTAGATGGAAATTACATTATAACAAAAGTAACGTTGCCATGGCAACGAAAAGACGCGCGAAGTTTCTAATGCACTGCTACCTAGAAGTAATCAAATTCTTTCGAGGAAGCAGTCTATTATTTGTCAACAAAGAATTTAAATAGTTTTCCCAAGGAGTCAAGGTCCTCTAGATGGCGGTGGATTTTAAAGTAAAGATTTAAACACGGGTTTACCCAAATACCTTGGCAATAATAAATAACACTGGAAACGCGAACGTCGTAAATTTTAAAATTTAAAAAAATGTGCAATGTGGGTCTAGCTATAGCACATGCTCGCTTATCACCGCGTCCAAATGAGCGTTTCCTAGTTAATTATTATACACCTAAAAAAACTTATAGTTAAACCTTTATTTCAATGAATTCTGGCAATATTGTTTCTTTTTTTCTTTCAAAAGGTACTAAATTACTATAACCTTAAAGTCCATGTAAAATATGAACGTTGTAGCCCCACCCGTTTGGTCAAAATCGGCCCAAATGTCACGAAAATATCACATAAAAAATCGGAAAAAATCGTAAAGTACGATATTCATGAGAAATTAATTCGATTGTTCCCAAAAACGTGGCAGGTCTAAGTTCAGAAGGTCCCCTCTAATTTTCATTAAAATCGCTTAATTATGCAGTTTGCCCGGTAGAGAGCGAACAAAAAGACAAAAGAAAACAATAATTTTTTTGGGGGGTCAATGAAATTTAAGTTTGCTTCGCTCATCCAATTTCTTAGATGTTTTTCCTTTACCAAATATTCAGGAAACGAAAGGTAATAAAACGAGTGAGCGTAGCGAACGGAGTGATCTCCATTTGACTTAAACGGCCCTTATTGTTTTTCTGCGTGCGTGTGTAATTGTGTGTGTGTGTGTACTTTAAAAATCAGCCGAATCGCTGAACAGATTGCGCTGAAATTTTAAACAGACATCCGGTACGAGTTACCTCGTGAATGCAAGGGATAAGTCTTGTTAAACACAGCCCCTGGACATTTCTAAAGGTTTCCTTTACGCGCGAACACTGATTCACGAAAGTCTCAGGTTTTCGACTCAGCCTTCACTATGCCTCGCGAGAATCAAAACCAGGGGCGTATTTACTACGTGATAGAAAACCTAGTCCAGGCGACAGAGTGCGACTTAGATATTGAAAACACATGGATATTTGCAGATCTGGGAGCAATGTTGCGAAAGAAACTCTACGAAATTACTCGTTTTCAATTACTTCACATTAGATTGTTAATTTAGGTTTTGTCTGTCATGAATCAGGCAGTAGCCACTAGACGAGCCGCACCTATAGTCACCATAAGTGAGGGGTACACTGTCCCTCTTAGGTGATGTAGAAGATACAGGTCTGTAAGTCCTCACGTGCGTAGTTTTAAAACAAGTAACAAGGATTATAAAAAAAGTGATGTCGTTAATAAGAACATTTCCTAATTGTTTTCGTGACCACTGGAACAGTTCATATTCGTGATTGCAAAAACACTCGAGGCTCCAGTCATCTTATCACTGACACGTTGACCTCTGACCTGTTCTCCTCACGCCACCAGGGCTTTCATCCGGGTGACGAACTTTGCACTGAGTCGACGCGGAGAGTGCTGGACTGGCCTAATAACATCACGTCGGTGCCTGGTCCGTGGGTGTTTTGCTATTGGACGACGGCTATCTTGTTTATCTCCTGCTTCCAAGTCCACAGACGTGGTGTTGCTCCCCAACTGGTGTATTAAAAGCGAAGACCTATCTAACCCATCATTCTCAGCCCAGAGCTTTGTCGTCTCATCTTAATATTATTATCTCTCTGTCAAAACCATGTTCAAGGTGTTGTTTGCACTGCTTGTGATTTGGCAGGCCTCCAGGGCTCGTCCCCCCCCGTGAGTAAACGCCTTGTTTTCAGTTTTATATTTCTGAATAATTAAATATTAACTTTTTCTTAATACAGGAGTGATTTCGAACAACTTATTATCAAGAAATCTACACATTATTTATCAATTTTACTTTTCCAAATTACTCACATTAACTCAATTTTAAGAAAAACCATAATATGCTTCTATCATGTCGTCAATATTAATTATGTACTGTGTTGCTTTTATAATTTCTAGGAACACAACAATTTCATGTCAATATATTTACATATTGTTTTTGAATTTATAATATAGAAAAATAAAATTTGTTTCAGAATGACAGGTTTATAAGCACAGGCCCATTGCAATTGCAAGAACATGTTGCTGCCTGTAGTGTTGTGACAAAGAGTCTTATGTTTAGACGTTCGTATGGAAAACCCGACAACCGGTTCAAACCCCCCACTCGAATTGTATATTATTGTTGCTATTGTGTAAAATTGTGTGTTCTATAAATAAGCCTTTGTTGTATCTGCCCAAGGTAAATTATATTTATAATCAAATGTATTGGTGGTCTGGCAAAGGCATCAGTTTCCTTCCAATGCTCGTACCATTGTTTTTAAAACTAATAATATTGCCAATATTTAACACGTTTGTTGGAAGCAGGATCGGTTGGCAGTGTTAATATGTGGCCCGAGCCAGTTGGGGACCTGGGTGGTTACCAAACCCATGGCTCCCATCACAAAAATGAAAAACCCTATCTAAAAATCATATCCTTGTTTCTGACCACCTTTTGATTCTGTAAAATAGGTCTAACTATTGTTATTTTCAATGTAACTTTTGAAGTTTAACAAACTACTTTACTGGGTCAGGCAACATTGGAATGACATTATAACTTGTTGTGTGTTTATTTTGGGTATTGTGTTCGTTAAATCTATAGTGTAACCTTCTCATTATAACTTTTAATTTGTCTGTTTACACCCCACAGTTAAGTCATGTTCTGGAATATTGTGTTTTTTTATTATCATATAGACTTAATGAATTTTGTTTAGATGTAATATAAAAAAGTGAAGTAAGTGTGACAACATCTGTCTCACAACCCCGCATGCTTGTCTCCAGGTGTTGTCGCGTCCTTCAACCCTCAGCATCAGCCCAGACCATGTGCGTGTGAACCGGGACGCCCAGACTGTCTCATTCACCTGCGCAGCTGAACGTGGCCCCGCGGGTGTCAGGTCAGGTGCGTGGGACTGGCAAACCAAGGCTGGTCCTCTGCTGGAGCTGAGCCAGGTGGCTCAGTCCCAGGCCGACCCTGCCCACCTGTACGACACAGAGGACAGCAAGCTAAAATCGGACTTACAGCTACAGCGGCCGGGTCTGGGGGCCGGGGGACTGCGGTGGTCTCGAGCAGGTGGCGGGCGACAAGGGATGGTGGTCGCCTGTCGCGTCTCCGAACGAGGGCGGAGGCTGGAAAGTACGCCGGGCCGACCCTATGATCTACAGGTGAGTGAACACAGTCTTCACACGGTATAGTATCTGTAATAACACGGGATGTGTGAGACACGTCCACCCACCCTCACAAACCTAGGACGGAATAATACAAGAAACCTCGACCACGTCACAGTAGAGACAGAATATTGTGCAGTCAAGTGAAACACGTGGTAATTAGGTTTCTCAATTAGTTTAATTTATGTTGTGGGTCGAGGGTCTTGTGTAGCAGAGCCGGGCACCATTAGCAGAAAATCCCCAAGTACCAGAGTTAGTGCGTTCGAAACATAATTTAATAGTGCTTGTTCTCGCTCGAAACAAGTTGAAACGTGAAAAGTATATTTGCATAAACTGGTAAAAACCGGTTAAACCAGCACTGGTTTTAACTTATTTTCAACCGTACTTGTCACCCAACACCCCGTGTGAGTGTGTTTAAGATACGGGATCGACCGTATCTGAACACGGTGGTGCTAACCATTTGGCTCTAGGACAAAAACCTTGGATTTGGCACGGTATAAAACCGGGTTTTAACCGTTTGAACCATTAATGGTCCAAATGAAAACTTCTTTAATCCAGATCATAGGTCGTGAGTGAGAAGATGATTTGAAAAGAAATTGAAAAAAAAATTGTTTGCCTCTTTTCTAGGCTCAAATTAGTCAAAACCCGGTTTTTTACAATGTCAAATCTAGGTCTGTTGTTCTAGAGCAAAAACGGTTGACTCCATCGTGTTCAGACGGTCGATCCCGTATCTAAAAACACCTCGGAAGGGGGGTGTGACACGAACAGGTTAGGATTTGGTGAAAATGGTGCCGGTCTTGAACCAGTTTTTTTAATCAGTTTTAGAGGACGTTTTTCCAGTCTCCATCTACATTTTCTGATTGTGTTTTCTTGTGTAGAATATGTTTTCCTTGTATCGCCTCGCCCGCACAACTCTGTACTTGGCGAGATACCCCCCACACCACAACATGCTACAAGTGACCCCCCCCCCCACTTGTTGATGTTGTTGTTGAGCAGAAGGAGCCAACAACACGTGTGGAAACTCTCACTCTGATATCAACGAGAAGGTTTCCTGGTCGACATGGTTGGACTGGAGTTGAAAAACCTAGACAGTGTTGACCCGGTCTAGTTCTGAGTGACAACAACACGGAAATGTGTTTCTCCCTCGTTACAGGCTATGCCCCCCTCCCTAACACCCGGCACCGAGAGGTGGTCGTCCTCACGGGAGGGGAGGCGAGGATACTGATGAAGGGCGGGGGAGCCACTGAGATTACTGCCATTCTGGCCGGCGTAGACGAGTCTGGGGGGGCTCTACTTCGACGAGGAGCCGGGTCTGCCCACAGCACCGGCCCGGCATCTCTACCTCGGGGCAGGACTGCAGAGCGGAAGAGTGCGGCCTCACGCTCACCAACATCACGAGGGGACAACGGACAGGTCGGGGGTTATACCGTCTCGCCACAGTGACAGGAGACTACAGATACACTGCGTCGTCGTGGCACGTGGAGTCAGGTGTATTACTCATTAGGCTCAACCAGATTTATTTCATACAACCATAATGTTTTTACTTCTTCCATTGTTTAATATTAGCAATAAAAGTAAATAAGGTTGTAAAGTTTAATTTTGTTTCCCTGTCTCGGGGCAACATCACCGTGGAGCAGAAACCTATTGAGAGGTTTATTATTATTAAAACATGTTTATTATTATATTTTTGGTCGAAGATAATAAAGCTCAATTAAACAGGTATGCAAGATGATCAGGCCGACCCAAGTTAGTGCGGGCGATGCGATATTGTTCAAACGTCTATGCAGCACTGAAGGAGTTATCTAAAGAACAAGTTGAATTGTGAAAAATAACTTTTTCCAAAAATGTATAAAAACCTGGTTCAAACTGACATTATTTTTAAAACCGTTCGTGTCCACACCCCCCGTCCGGGCTGATTGGATACGGGATTGTCTGCCTAAACACGAGAGGTGTCAACCGATTTATGCTAGACAAAAACTTTACATATGGCATGAAAAAAATCGATTTTTTTACAGATTTCCTAATTAATTGTCCACATTGACAATAATTTTCTCTACACATCAGGCGCGATTGAGTGTAGATGGGTTAGAAAAAAATGTATAGAAAAATACTTTTGACTCACATTTAGACTCAAAAATGCGTTTTTTTAGCCAAAGTTACAAACATTTGACGTCATTAACGCATGCTAGATTTCTATTGGACGGAATCGTTCGTCCAAACAAGATGAGTGGTAATCTAATTTAAACTACTACAAAATATCTATATTTGTAGGCATCGCAGTTGAAAAGAACGCGCCGTAAAAAAATGATAATATATGGGTAGCCATTCTTACCTTAAACCATTTTATTGAATTAAGAACCATAATATAACAGACAAGAATGTAAAATTATAAATGGGTTTATCTAGATAACCTGCGAGCTTCATGAAACTGTTTGTTTCCTTATACGATCAACAAAGCCTTCCTCAGTGTGTTTACTAGTCTGCCATGTGTTGCTTCACGTCGCCCCTCTGCACCAACTGCTCTAGCCTGGTCTACACGGGAGAACAACGTTACGGCCACCTGTGAGTGCAGGACGAGTCGCCCTGTCGCACCATGTTACTAGGTCCTGCGGCGACGCTGTAATCCTCAAAGGACGTTATCATCACGCCCACAGCTTCAGGAAGAGGTGGAGGTGGCCCTGGACGACGGGGTTGCTTATCAAGCAGACCCTCACATACAGTGCAGCCCCAACACTACGGCAAGGCTCTTAAAGTGCGTGGTCTCCCACGGTCAACCTTGGACCAGCCACTGAGGAAAGGAGTTTCTATCGCATTTATGAGTGAGTTATTTCAATACGTTATTTTCTAAGGATATTTTTTATTATTATTATTTAATTTAGAAATTGTATAAATAATGGAACATTAATTGAGCGAGCGTCTCCACTTGACTCTTATGGCTCGAATGTCTTTTCTTTTTTCTTTTTTTTGTTACTGCGCACCGTTTTTCTGATCGACCTGAAATTTTCACACATGTACATACTCACCTAGACGGGTTGCTGTATAGTATTTGAACAAAATCCGATAGTTGGTTAATAAAAATAAAATAAAAACATAAAAAAAATAAAAATGTTCCGATCGTTAGGAAATTTTGCAGGGTCATATAAGGACAACATTCTCTAGCTATTTTACAAAATTTTTCGCTAAATCGTCAAGACCTTAAAGACTATTGGGTTATGCAACCATTATGGGACTGTGTACTTTGGGTCGTTGTTGCACGTACCGGTGTCGCGCTCAACAACGCGACGGGACTTTAGCGGTTTTCCTAGTATGACTAACTCCATAGAAAGTTCAAAAAAGGGCCTTGAGGCCGCCGTCACATAGTTCAACTTACTTTGCCTAAGTTATACCTCTTAAACCACATTATAATTATACAATAGGAATAAATAACAAATAATATAAAATGCGATAGAGTAAAAGCCGTGAACAATAGATAGTAAAGAGTGAACAAATGATGGTGAACAATAGATAGTAAAGGGTAAACAATGATGGTATGGTACAAATATTATAAAATGAGATAGTAAAACGGGCGAACAAAATGATGGTAAAACAATAATTTTGGAGACATCCAGCATGTTATTTACATGATTTAAAAATGTAAATGCGTTCTCCATTACGAAGTTTGCTTGAGGATTCCTAATATCAATATTGTATGTTTGGAAGTCTTACGTCAGACGGTAGAGTGTTCCATAACGATAGCAGAAACGATAGTAGTATCCGTTTGATATGATGGAAGTTGTGCACGAGGGGGGTGATCAAAGTTCCCTGGGTTATGTCTACGAGTTTAAATTGTTGAATGGATGCACAGATGAAATGGATTCAAATCTGCAGAACAGTGATTTGTTGTCGAAGGACTTTACATCTGCTTATTTGCAGAAATGCAAGCATAGCCTCTTAAGTAGTACTATATGAATAAAACCTTAATTTGTGAAAAATAGCCTAGTGGCATGGTATTGAATGGCCCAAGCATCGTATAAAGTAAGGCTTGTGGCCAGATGTGTGGCTTCGTTGGTCTTGTGGTTTGAGGCGTATCTGCTTTCAATGCAGAAGGTCCATGCGTTCGATTCTCGACAATGTCAGAAGTTTTGAACTTCTGATTTGGACTTGAGTCCAACCAGTTCATGTTTAGGAGTATTTGTAAATGGTGGGACTTTGAAGTCCTTACAACGAAGAAACATAATAAATAAGAGTTGTTCTGAATCGGCCTGTTGATTCTGGCGCTGATCCGCGGGTGTTCGCACTGTCCATTACCACTGATTGTTATATTGCTATAAAAATATCGATCTTTGGTTGGTATCGCCTCACTCGTCGAGGCGTCGGGGGCCTACAGGGTTGGCTTAGTCGCTTGATTAAATGTTTCCCCACTTGAAAATCAGTTATATAACTGAGTGGGTAGATCTTAATACAATTTAAAAACAAAATTATACCAAACAGGGATACCAATAAGTGAGGACAGGCGAATCCAACTAGATTAGCAGTTCCTATCTGTACGATGTTTAGAGCCCTTTAAGTTCTTGTTATAAATTCAAGTAATTTGGACGCACGATATTACTATTTTAGTGTGCAAAATTCCACTGTAGATCAAGCAATTAATGATTCACATTTTGGGATAATTTTGCCTTGAAGTGAGTACACATTTCTTGAAAATACATGTTTGATGTAGTTAGGTGTAATTGTTATTATTACTACAATTAGAAATTAAAAAAGTTCACCCACCGGGATTCGAACCAAGGGTCTCCGCATTCCGACAGGCGTTTTAACCCACTAGACCCGTCCTGATGCGTCTAGGGTTAAGACCGCCTGTCTGGAATGCGGGACACCCCGTGGTTCGAATCCCGGTTTGGGGTAGACTTTTTTTAATTTCTGAAATTGTATAGTAAAATATATAACATTTTGGTTGTTGTGGACCAAGTATGTTATGCTTTCAGATCGTTTTTCAAAATGTCGGAAATCAGAATTGATCAAAGGGGGGGCAATTACATGACCTTGGGGAACTCCAGAGGTCGAGCCACTAAATAGGAAACACTAAGTCCCGAATCCGTAAGGAAAGATTAATCCACTGGTAGAGAATGGAGATTACTACCTCTAATTTTGTAGCCATGCACTTTTAAAAGAGAAGTCTTTCGTGAGTAATTTTGTTTAATTCATCAATGGTTGTTCGTTCGAAAAAATTTTCACTTTCATCCAACAAACGTTCATTGAAAACTGTATGAAACAATAGCAATATCTCGTTGGGGGATTTTTTTATGTTTAAAATGATGCCCAATAAAAGTTAGTACGTAGAATCTGCTCGATCTCACGTTGTGCCATGACTGCATTGAGGTAGACAGTCACCTGGATGTAGGGGATATGTGTGTGCTAAAAAAGATCACACTTAAACACATATGTAGGAAATGACTTTCGATAAATTACTGATCAAACATAACATTAGAAAGGTCTGACTTATATGTCGAAAGGAAATTAAGGTGTATCTGAAATAAATATTTTCTCCACAGTCAATTAAATGTTCGAGTTCGAAAAAAAACAATCTCAGGTTTCAAAGCACTAGAATCCACCATACAATACATAGAATAGTTGTTGAAACCATTTGAAATAACAATTTAACTAAATTTTATTTATTAGTGCCAACCACCACAATACTTCCAGTACCACTCCCGCACCATCATAATGACCACCTAAGCACAACAACCAGTACCGCCCCCAGACGACTCTGCTAGTACACTGCCAGCACCACTGCCAGCACCGCCCAGGCCCGAACTGTCTCGCTACAAAACTATCTGGACCTGTCTCTGCCTGGGAGTACAGGGATGCGACCTTCAACAAACAGGTAACACGTCTTTGTCACAAGAACGAGGTGCACGAATATCGTATCAGAGAGGGACGCAGGCTGCGGCCAAAACAGTGGAGATAGAGGAAGAGCCGGCCAAGGACGAAGCTAGAGGCGGCTAAGCTAGAGGTGGACGCTGCCCGGGTACCATGCCAGGGCTGAGGATTCCTGGGCTCAGAACGCCGGGGGAAGAGCTCCAGTTTGAGAGGGAGCAGACGCACTAAGAGTCTCCACACTCGCAGAGCCCTAGAGGTCGCAAGGGCTAAGGCAGCGACAACATCTCGTGGTCTCCGGTTTACTTGTGCATTCTTCATTGCACAATCTAAATAAAAAAACAATTTATTTGCATATTTGAAATTTTATTTGCATTTACCATTTCCACACTTTTCCATTTGGTTATCCCATATTTAAAATGATTCCTTTATAAATTCAACATCATTCCACAGGTACCAGAAATTAATTCATAAACATCCAATTTACTTTTATTTATAGAAACGTAGCATTTTTTTGATAAAACATAATACAAAATTTTAATTTAAAAGCTCAATTTCAATGTAATTGACTGTTTCTAGGCCTGTATCAGTGTCGCTCGTGAACTCTGACACGAGAGTGATAACACTGTTGAGAGGTCACCGCGTATTGTTCAAAGCAAGGCGGTGTTGTTTGCCAACCAGATGAGACCGGTTTAAAGTAAATTATTGAGATTATACTTTTCATTTTCCACATAGAATAGGAAATAAATATGTCGATGTATTTTAAGGTGGCTACGAAGAATAAAAATATTAAACGTGTGGCGCGTTGGTCTGTGCGTTAGAGCTATGCTTCCTATAACAGAAGGTCCTCAGTTTCGAGGGGGGGGGGGGATAAATTACGGGTGTAACATTAAGAAATATGTAAACTATCCACGAAACCATATTTCGGGAAAAGTATGCATGTTGGTACAATGGGGATCTTTTGATTACTAACATTTGCAAATTGTGACAATACTTGTTTTTAGAGTACTTTTGACGATAATTATAAAGTTGTGAAGATTCCGTGTTTAGAGAGTGAGAAGCCATGGTGTTTTGAGTACCCGGAACATAACCCCCTTCCTCGCCCCTAGTATAAGGACTGCATCTATAGGGCTCTCCGTTCGGCTTGTCAGCGGTCAAACCAGTTTTAAGGGAGGCTCTGTAGGTTAACGTAGTCTCAGGCGCTGACAAGCCGAACTGAAAGCCACTATAGACAGCATGAGAACACGGCCAAGAGGCAGAGTACGGCATGGACGACGAGGTGATAACCTAGGGCGCTTCAACCGGTTCCTGTAATATTGTAAGTCAATGAAATGAGTTTATGGTGTGTTTGATGATTTTATCATTTCCTAAGATATAAAATTTTGATTTTGATTCTACACTATAAACATTAGTTATAATAATATAATACCACTAGGAATCTTCGCAAACGCTTTTTCAGGGCGCGTTGTTGGATGAGCGTAATTGTTCAAAAACGAAAAAAGTGTAAAATTGCGATTTTCATAAGAAATAATTATTCGATTACCCTCAAATTTCACATGATTATACAACTTTATAAAATTAAAGTCCTGTTAAAAAAAATTTACAATCGGATAAAGCATGTAGGTGTTATAAGTCGACGAAATTAAAAAAATTAAAATAAATCTCAAAATTGCAATTATTATAAGAAATAATTATTTGATTGCGCTCAAATATCACTCGATTATATTAATTCATAAAATTAAGGTTCTGTGCAAAAATAATAACTATCGAATAAAGCATGTAGGTGTTATAAGTCGAAGAATTTTTTAAAATCGAAAAAAGCGTAAAATTGCGAACTTCAAGAGAAATAGTTTTTTGTTTGCGCTAAAAAAACTTGACAGTTGTAAGTTCAGAGATTTCGAAGGCCTCCACATAATTTCATTGCAATTGGAGTATCGGTTTAGCGGAATCGTGTTAACAATCAGCCAAAAACTTAAAAAAAAAAAACATTCCGGATTTCACTACACTGGAGAAAAAAATCCGGAATGTTTTTTTCCCTGTATTTTTGTGTGTTTGTATCACGATTCCGGCTAAACCGATACTCCAATTGCGATTAAATTTTATACAGGTCTTCGAAATCTCTGAACTTAGAACTGCCACGTTTTTGAGCGCAATCAAAAAACTATTTTTCATGAAAATCGAAATTTTACGTTTTCTTTTTCTTTTTTAAAACAATTCTTTGACTTCTAACACCTACATGCTTTATCATATTGTAATGATTTTTTCACAGAGCCTTAATTTTATGAATTTATATATTCGTGTGAAATTTGTGCTCAATCGAATAATTATTTGTTATGAAAATTTCAATATTACGAATTTTTTCCTTTTTTAAAATTACGAATAATTAAAAAAATATATATATATGTTATTTTTTTATTTAATTTAATTAAAAAAAAATCTTTAACTAAGTATTGAAATTTCACAAAAAAAAAAACAGAAAATCCGCATTACTCGTGGCAGCTCAATGCACCAATTACGCTCATCCAACAACGCGGCGGGACTTTAGCGTTTTCCTTGTGAGAGACAACCACGGCAGCAAGTTTGAGGGAAACATTTCTTGACTGCATTGATAGCTGCAATTTCAAAGTCCGTATGTACGTCCTGTGAATTGGGAAGTGGTAACAAAAACCACTGAGATGAAATGACGTTTAAGTAGAAATGTCGAATTAGACCAAAGGAGGTTAGACAAAAATCACTTAGACGAAATGACGTTTTAGTCGAAATGTCTGATTATATCAAAGGAGGTGAGACGAAAATGTCTGTAGACAAAATGTCTAAAAATTAGACGACATGTCTTTAGACCAAAAAAATTAGACAAAGTGTCCTGGAACCACTCTACCATAAAATAGTTTTAAAACATGAGCAATTTAAGCAATTCAAGTGTGGCTCGTTGGTCTTGTTGTTAGCGTATCTGCTTCCAATGCAGAAGGTCCAGGGTTCGATTCTCGCTACAGTCAGAAGTTTTTTAACTTCTGATTTGGACTCAAGTCCATCAGTTCTTGTCTTAGGAGTTTGTAAACGGTGACTTTGGAGCTGTCCTAGCAACGAAGCACATAATAAATTCAGAGTTATTGTGAATCGGCCTTGTTGATTCTGGCGATGATCCGCGGGTGTTCGCACTGTCCATACCACTGATTGCTATATTTCCTATTGAAAATATCAATCTTTGGTTGGTTATCGCTCACTCGTCGATTGCGTCGGGGCCTACAGGGTTGGCTTGGTCATTTTGATTTAAAGTCCCCCACTGAAAATAGCTTATATAACTGAGTGGGTATAGACTCTAAACACAATTTTATTTATTTATTCATTTATTTAATGTGCTAAAGCCGGTGGTTTGACTAGATATGTCAGGGCTTTTGCTCAAACTAGAATGTATTATGTAAAGGGCCTCATAAACAAAGTTAGCCCCCGTCCTTATTATTCCCGTTATGGACTAAAAGTACCTTGAAATTGAAAAAAAAGGGGCGAGAATCTCAGAGCCCCTCCCTAAATTTGAACATTCGAAAATGTCACTCACTAATGCTCCCTCCCCTCTTGCGAATTTCTGGATTTTCCGCCCCCCCCCCCCCCTTTGTCAAAATTCTAGTGACCGCCCTTCTGTCCCCAACCCATGGCTGGTTCTGATCATCCATGGACTTTCCTTCCAACACCCCCTAGGCTAGATTGGCGCTTATGAAATAGCGCTTGGCGAGCACTTAATCAAAAATCTCAAAACTCAAAAACCCTGCCACATTTGTCGAGCAGCTGTAACAACTATCAACACAATGTTTCCGCTCAGGTGAATTGGTCCGAGCCTCATGTATCCACTGGGCACCTGGAGAACCATCGATGAAAGCAGGGGCGTGCGTTTGGCTCAACATACAAACTAACAAGACCTACACTAAGCCATGCCAAGAATACAAGGCTAACTTCATATGCGAAAAGCAACCCAAGACGATTTAAGCAATGAATACGAACTAAATAGCAAGACTATATGGGACACCACATGACAGAAAGATATCTACACAGTCTGCTTTCCATTCACGTATGACATTATCAAATACTGTAATATTACACTACGTTATTTGACATTATGTTGTTGAGCAAATATAGAAGGCTGTAGGACGGCCAAAATAATCACAACCCTTATGTAGAGAGTATTATTTTGTACTTCAAAAAATGTATTGATTTTAAAATCTTAGATGATTGTTTAATTAAGCGAGCGAAGCGAGCGTTTCCATTTGACTCTGCCGGAAAAATTAGTCACTGGTTTTGTTTTGTTTTTTTTTGTTTGTTTGTATGTTTCGCGATAACGTTCGAACGGAGGCTCGGATCAAGTTAAAATTTTCACCATCCGCAAGCTTCGTACTAGATTGAATGCCATTAGTTTTGTGGCAAAATCGGCCAAAAAGTTACAAAGTTACATTAAAGTTAATCGAAAGTTTTTTTTTAAAACTAAACGGCGACAAAACCTGAGATAGCCAAATCATTTAGAATGTATGTCCGGTCACGAATATGTTAATTTTATTTTGATCCGATAAGTAGTGTAGATGGAAATTACATTATAACAAAAGTAATGTTGCCATGGCAACGAAAAGACGCGCGAACTTCTAATGCACCGCCACCTAGAAGTAATCAAAATACTTTCGAGGAAGCAGTCTATTATTTGTCAACAAAGAGTTTAAATAGTTTTCCCAAGGAGTCAAGGTCCTCTAGATGGCGGTGGATTTTATGCACAAAGTAAAGGTTCACCCAAATACCTTGGCAATAATAAATAATATTGGAAACATGGCCCCGTGGACAGCGAACGTCGCAAATTTTAAAATTTAAAAAAAATGTGCAATGTGGGTCTAGCTATAGCACGTGCTCGCTTATCAACGCGTCCAACTGAGCGTTTCCTAGTTTAAGACACAGTACACAATAATGTATCTGTTACTGAACTCTAGCATCTGTTGTCTTTGGTTTGTTTTCTTTGTTTTATGTGAATAGCCCCCTCAGTTGGAGTCACCCGTCAAAACAATGAAAACATATTCGACGCAGCAAATGACCAGACTAGTTAATATTGTATTAACAATATTTCGGGCTGCGAAAACCCTAAATTTGAAATAATTATTAAATTATTAAAAAAAATTAACAAAAATTTGTATTTTAAAAAACTTTGCTGGTTGTTTAATTGCAGACATGGAACACTGATGTCTGTTGAGAAAAAAAATGATTTTGATTGAACACTAAAAAAAGTTATGTTTTAACATTTGGGGGAAACCAAAAAAAAAAAAAAAA